>JAGFNQ010008021.1:0-53321 GCA_024364735.1 Boesenbergia rotunda
GGACTTCGAGGCATGCGTGAAGGTGGCATGGAGGCAAGCCGAGGGCTTGTGTGTGCATCTGAGGGACGGAAGCCAAAGTCGAAGAGGGCTTGAAGGCAACAGATCGAGGCTGCTGGATGAAGAGTCAATCAAGTCGTGAGGTTTCGAGTGCTGAGAGAATTATACTCGGGAAGGGTAACTCTAGACTTAGAAAATGGACCAGTCGACTGGTGAGGGACCAGTCGACTGATAAGGTTCACAGAAAGATCAGTCGACTGGTTCAGGACTAGTCGACTGATGGTGACCAGAATTTGAAATGTCGGGCTATGACATTCGAATTCGAGAGGACCAGTCGACTGATACTAGACCAGTCGACTGGTAACGGTCATATCAGCTTCGAGCTCTATTTAAGGGCTCATTTATGGTTGTTTCTTTTTGGCGAAAAAGTTTGGTAAGAGTCTGTTAGTAGCCTGTACATGCTCAGGGGTTGTCGAAGTGTTTGTGGCGAGATTTTTCCACCCATAAGGAGCGACAAGAGCTAGTTGTAGGTACTCCAGGGAATCATCCACCTAAGGATCGGGATCGTCCACCTTACGGATAACCGTGGAATAAGAGTTTCATCTCCGAACCACGTAAATCAGTGTGCCTTTCTTGTTTGTTAATTTTAGTTTTTATTATTCCGCTTGCGCACTAACATTTGTAGTAAGAAAGATCGAAAACTTACTATTCACCTCTCTAGCTTAACGGAAAGGCCCTAACAGGGTTCGCCGAAAAAAAAGAGGGTTATCGCCAGATTGCTCACTTGGAGAAGATGGGGAAGAGGTAGGGTTTGGGGCGTTGTGGTTTTCGTATGGAGGAAGAGATGATCTCGCGGTTATGTGACATAGGGGAAGAAACGAGAGAGGAGAAGATTTTTGAGAGGAATTGTGGGGGTTTATTATTTATGTGGAATCTTGCAAAAAGACCCTTCGATTTTCTAATATTTAACATGTACGTTGCTGATTAGAGATAAGATTTGGAAAGCATTATAACGAGCATTGCATAGTGGAGTGTGTGTTTTGAAACCGTTCATGGCCCACGTTCTCGTAGCCATTGGCTATTAATGCGTGAATAGAGCTCCTCTATTAATCCTGTCATGGAGGATTGCAGCCCGGAGTGAGCATGGGGGCCAGCCTAGGCTGTTGCTAGGGGGTCGGGAGCCTAAGGATCGACCTAAGCTGATATGAGTCGGAGTCGACCTGAGCTCGATAGGCCGACCCGAGTGGGGGTCCTGTAGAGTTTCGGTCACTATCCTAGATGAGATGTTAGCCGGAGGGTTGAGTGGGAGTTTGACCTTGATCTCAAACCTACTCCCCTGAGTCCTGCTCGGGCTGTAAATGAATCAAGCCGCTCGTGAACTATTCGGAGCTCGATTCGATAGAAGCTCGTTCGGTTCGTTTAATAAAGCTTGTTAATATTAACGAACTAAACTCAAACTCAGCAGTATTCGACTCGTTAGCTCGTGAACATGCTCGTTAATAAGTTCGTGAGCTAGTTCGTAAAATATAAAATTAATATTTAACATTAAATATATAATTTTGACACTTTTACCTTTAATAAATATAAAATATCCAATAAAGTTCATTTGTATGAATAAAATCATAGATTTTAGTAAATATTTTATATTTTTTAGAATATATAATTTATTTTTTCAATAAATTGATGAATAATTTAATTAACAATTTATATTTGGTAAGTTGGTTTAGGGCTCGAATATGCTCGCGAGCCATCACTATATTCGATAAATTAAGCTCGAGCTCGGCTCGATAATAAACGAACCAAACTCAAACTCTTAGGTATTCAGCTTGGCTCGGTTCGATTACAATCCTAGCTCGGGCTTTCGTTTGGGAGCCCGTCCTTAGCTAGTGACCTAATATGGGTTCGGGTCATGATTTTTTTTGTACAACATAATTTTCATATCCGGTAATATGACCTTCTGAACTGGCCGGTTTTATCGCGACCCGACATCAATGCTTTTTATAAATCCAATTTTTAAGTCTGGGAAACAAATAACCAGAAACGTCCTTTAATTTTGACATGAACTAACGATTCATTTGGAATTTGCCTTTTAAACTTTGATTTTAACTAATTCTATCCTATTCTATATTTCTATGGGCGGGTGAGTCAATGGGTTCGGTAAAACGCAGGCGCGGCGAGTTGGTGAGCGCAGGCACAGCATGCGGCGCCTCGATTAATTTAATCGGGAAACTATTTCCGTTACGGAAGTTAAAATAAGGAAACCGATGCGCGGAGCCCCGGAACCGAACCAGGAACCCACGTGTCTCTACCAAAGAGTCCTCGCTGTCACTCCCGGGCCCATTCGTCCGTTATTTTAACCAGGTCAAGGAAGGAAGGAAGACATTAATTTTCCTTCTTTTTTTTATAATAATTAAATAAAAAAGTGAAAGAGATGTTCCGCCGGATTGGATAAATCTAATTTAAAAATAAAAATGAAAAATGAAATGAAATGAAAAATATAATTAGAAAAGGGAAGGAGATTAGAGAGGTAATAAATGGGGTTTCGAGAGTGGAGACGATGCGGAGAACCCGACGCCTTCAGTATAAATAAACCCGAGGAGGCAAGGTGAGAGTGCACAGAGGTAGAGGCTCGGGAGGGGGAGGAGATTGGATTGGTGGTCTGGCGGCGCTGTTCCTCTCTGTTGCTTTGTTCCGTCTCTCGTTTACGATCAAGGCGGAGCGGTCGCCCCGGCAGTGTCTGCGAGGGTGGAAGATCCGAATAGCTTCTTTCCTGCAGAGCTTGCTGGGTAGGTGGGAGAGGAAGAGTCCTCCGGGGTTGGTGGCGAGAAGAGATCTATCGACCTACCTAATAATTTAGAGGTAAAAAAAAAACATAGATTTTTATTTAAAAATCGCATTATCTCTGTGAGATTTATGTGATGTCCATTTCTCTGTTTTTTGTCTGTCTTGAAACACTTTGGTCTGCTTGTTGATGTTCGGGAAGCATAGATTCCTTTGTTTTTTATTGCTCTGGTAGTTTTTGGAGTTGCAGATTCTGTGTTTGCAGATCTATCTGGCATTGTTCTATGGTATCTATGTTTTATCGAGGTTTATTTTTCTTATTCCTTGTGTTGTGCAGGGAAATCCATCGTCTAGGAAAGACGATCCGTAACAAAACGTTGTCTTTGAATCCGTTCTTTCTTCGTTTACAACTTAATCGATCTGATACTTCCCGAAGATAAATCGTTTTCCTTTTTGCTGAATACCGTTGAAGCTGCAAGGCTTGCACAGATACAGTCTTTCATTGTAATCTTCAGAAGAAGGGAAAAAAAATCATTTTTGCGTTAATCCTCTGTTTATAAGATAGAGGACGTCCGCCATGGCTGCAGTTCCAGGCTCAGCCCTTAAGCTTCGAAGTGAATCGTTAGCGCTCTCGTCTATTGTCAAGCATAAGCACAACGCCTATGGTGGTGCTGGAGCTGCACGATTTTCAGGCCTTAGACGCTGTCTAAGGATGTCCTTGCAGAGCCAGTTTGTTGGAGCAAAGCTCCGAGCTTGTGAGCGCGTTCAGCTTTGGAGGAGCGATGGTCCAGGACGTTCACCTAAGCTAAGACTCGTTGCTCCATCCATGTCTATGTCTCAGGTGCCAGAGAAGCCTCTTGGTCTCTACGATCCATCATTCGATAAAGATTCTTGCGGTGTTGGTTTCATTGCTGAGCTATCTGGAGACTACAACAGGAAAACAGTGTGTTTCGATCCATGTCAATTGTATATTCTATCAAAATCATCTTATAGGAGAATAACCATCTCTTGCAGTGCACATTTATCTGATTTGCCTTTTTTTTGTGTTTGATAAACTTTGCAGGTTGTGGATTCTCTGGAGATGCTTGTTCGAATGGCCCATCGTGGTGCCTGTGGCTGCGAAGCTAACACTGGTGATGGAGCTGGCATACTAGTGGCATTACCTCATTGCTTTTTCATTGAGGCATGTCTAGACTTTTTTGCCATGACGTTTCTTTTCAAAATTTGGTTGTTTGATTTGTAGACTTTGATTTATTACGCTTGCTTGGTACTTTAGCTTAATCGATGAAAATGTTGAACATATGCAATCCTAATTCTTTTTTCTTTAATGCCTTCGCTCTGATTCTGTTCTATGTTTTTTCAGGTCATGAAGGACATTGGCATTCAACTTCCAACTCCTGGTCAGTATGCAGTTGGTATGTTTTTCTTGCCACAGGATGATAGTCGCAGGGAAGAAAGCAAAGTTGTTTTCACTAAGGTACCAATTGAGAATGGCTCACTTACAAGAACTACCAACACTTACACAGAAAATTCTGCAATACATGGAATTATAAGAACTTTGGACAATGGAATCTATCAGTCATATTCAATCTTTAACTGTTCATTTTCCAGGCGTGTTTATCTCAGCTATATGAATCAGCCACATGGATCTAATTGCTTTCCTCCACTGAGCAATATGCAAGGCCGTAGCACTAGTAATATTCAAAATTAAATTATTTTTATTGCATTAATTAGGATTTTTGGTCTCTTTTTACGCCTTACATCTTCTGTTTCTTGTTGGTTCAACTCTTCCAACTATAGTCACCATCAATAGATTTAGGGGGCGCTTGGTATACATTCGATAATGGGAATGGTAATGGGTTTTGATTGAGGGGTTCATGGGTTTAGTGATAACCTAGTGGGGATTAGGTTATAAAATCAAGGGTATCATATCCATATTTTGATTCTGATTCCCATATACCAAGCATCATAAATGAGAATGAAATAGATTTCATTCCCATTCCCGCCTTCTAAACCCGCTTATCAAGCGCCCCCTTAATAGTTAGATGGGTCAAATTGATAGGATTGAAGTTGTATGAGGTAGAGTGAAAACCAAAGGCAGATTTAGTCAACATAATAAAAAACGATTTAAGGTTTTGATCTTACTAGTGGTATGACATTATATAGAACTAATGGTTTGTATTACTAGTGATATGGCCTTAATACTAGTAATAAAATCAATGTAGCGGATTCCAAATAGCTGAAACTAATGACTTGATAACAACAATGACTGCTATTGGATGCTAAGGTTAATTTTATTGTGCGTGGATATCTGATAGCCACCTGGAATATAATTTTTTCCCCCTTTCTTTCTTTTATTTCATATCTGATTAATTTTCCTTCTTTACAATTCACATCTGTATATTCAAAAATGATTTATACCTGAAAAATGTCCTGATAATTGATCTTGCTTGCAGGTTGCAGAATCTTTGGGACATGTCGTACTTGGCTGGCGCTCAGTACGGACCAATAATCAAGATCTTGGTGAATCTGCTCGTCAAACTGAGCCAATTGTTGAACAAGTTTTTCTCACTCCAAGTCCACGGTCCAGTGCTGATCTTGAGCAACAGGTTTGTCTCTAGCTTTGTAACCATTTTAATGCAGGGCCATTTGATAGTAAGTCACTCATTACTTGTTATCATAAGTTTTGACATTGATATCTGAATAAATCTAGATGTATATATTACGGAGGATTTCAATGGTAGCTATCCGCGCTGCTCTCAATCTGCAGCATGGTGGAGCTAAAGACTTCTATATATGCTCCCTTTCCTCAAGGTTAGTTTTAACTTCTACATATTCCCAATCTTTGTTTCAAGTAATTTTGTTCTCTTCAATGTATGAAACAATTAATCATGTCAAAAGTACAATATAAACTTTTTAATGAATTGATTTGTTTAATTGATTTATGATGTTTATTGGCAGAAGCATCTCTTATTTATCTGGTTTTGGCAGGACTGTTGTCTATAAAGGTCAGTTGAAGCCTGCTCAACTAAGGGATTACTATTATGCAGATCTTGGAGATAAAAGGTTTACAAGTTACATGGCCTTGGTAAATACACCCTATCTGACTTCCTTCTTTACGTATGAACTCTGATCACAGCAGACTGCAAGGGAAGACTGGTAGCGGAACCCTCTTTAGATTAAATAAGGTTTTGAGGCAGTACACGCTGAATTGTCTCATGCAACCTTCTGTATTTGGTACTGCTTAAATTTGAGTACTGAATAACTTGGGCGGGTTGGCGACATCTATATGGTCGATAACTTAGAAAACCATGTTGCAGAATCATGATGCACTGCTACCCATGGTCATTGGGATGAGAGTTCAATTTGAAGGCGAAAAGAATTGTTAGTGAAGATAGCTTAGGTTCCCGTGTTATTTTGAATTGACTATGACTATAAACAGAACTCATAGTGCCTTTGAGTGCAGATAGAAGCTATATGACATTGGTAGCAGAGATCCCAAGTACAAATTTAGATAGCCTTAATTCAGATCCCTGAGAAATATGTTAATGTGCAGGTTCATTCTCGGTTCTCTACAAACACTTTTCCCAGTTGGGATCGTGCACAACCTATGCGAATCGTGGGACACAATGGAGAAATCAATACATTGCGAGGCAATGTGAATTGGTATGTTTTAAAGCCAAGTGTAGTGTTCTGAATTTCAGCACGTGCTAGTTGGAATGCCAATAATTTAGCTTGACACCTCATGTTATTGTTTTCTGTAAAGGATGAAGGCACGCGAAGGATTGTTGAAGTGCAAGGAACTAGGCTTGTCAAAGAATGAAATGAAGAAACTTTTGCCAATTGTTGATGCTAGCTCATCTGATTCTGGTAGGATTTAGCATTTGATCTGCTTGTTTGTTGTGTAGTTAAAATGGTCCAATTGTGTGTGAGCATAGGTGGTATCAATTGACATCTGTTTGTGTGCATATTTCTATGCTTGGAAGTTTGATCTGAATTCATTTTATATCAGGGGCATTTGATGGCGTCCTTGAGCTTTTGGTTCGTGCCGGCAGAAGTCTTCCTGAAGCTGTTATGATGATGATACCTGAGGCATGGCAGAATGATAAGAACATGGATGCTGATAGAAAAGCTCTCTATGAATATTTCTCAGCTCTCATGGAGCCCTGGGATGGACCTGCTCTCATATCTTGTGAGATTCTATGGCAATTCTTACTGAAACTGTTCTAGCAGAATTTTGATTCTGAAGATGCATGCTACTTTTTTCTTACAGTTACAGATGGTCGTTATCTTGGAGCAACATTGGATCGTAATGGTCTGAGACCTGGACGTTTTTACATAACTCATAGTGGTCGTGTTATAATGGCTAGTGAAGTAGGCGTCGTAGACATTCCTCCAGCTGAAGTAGCAAGGAAAGGAAGGCTTAACCCCGGGATGATGTTGCTAGTGGATTTTGAAAATCATAGTGTTGTCGATGATGAGGCACTTAAGAAGCAATACTCGCAAGCTAGACCATACGGAGAGTGGCTTGGGAGACAGAAGATTTGCCTTGAAGACATTGTCAATTCTATCCCTAAAAGTGAAAGAATTCCATCAAGCATCTATGGAACTGCACAAGTAAGTTTATATGTTTTTGGAGGAAGGCTACATTTGTGTTGGCTATGCATACGAGAGACTGATGTTTGGTTGCTAATTGTTCTTAGTCTCAAACTCTTGATGAGGACATGGACAACATGGGACTTCGTGGTCTTCTGGCACCCCTCAAAGCCTTTGGGTAACTTACCTCTGGCAAAGCAGCTCTCTTCTCTTTTTATCTATTTTCACTGAAAAATTTCTCTACCTATTCTTCCAGCTATACTGTTGAAGCATTGGAAATGCTGCTGCTGCCAATGGCAAAAGATGCTACAGAAGCTCTAGGTTCCATGGGAAATGATGCTCCCCTAGCTGTGATGTCAAATAGAGAGAAACTTAGCTTTGAATACTTCAAGCAGATGTTTGCACAAGTTACAAATCCTCCAATTGATCCGATTCGAGAGAAAATAGTTACATCCATGGAGTGTATGATTGGCCCTGAAGGGGATCTTACGGAAACCACTGAAGAGCAGTGCCATCGTCTGTCATTGAAGGGGCCTCTTCTATCCATTAATGAAATGGAAGCTATGAAAAAGATGAACTACAGAGGTTGGCGCAGCAAAGTACTAGACATCACGTATGCAAAACAGCAAGGCCGAAAGGGTTTGGAGGAAACCTTGGATAGGATTTGTATGGAAGCTCGTTCTGCTATCCATCAGGGTTATACAACTCTTGTGTTGTCTGACAGAGGTGAGAATTGCAGAAACTTAGGGTGCTTGTCTTTTTCAACTGTTTAAGTCATGTTAGCATGATTTCTCTGGATTGTCCTTTTAATGATTTTGTTCATTAATGATAACTATCTCGTGGGTATTTTAATATTTTGACATATGTAACTTATTCATTTGTTTCAATTTTTATGTCACTATTATCTTTCTGATTTGACATTTTATCTTAAGAAATAGTAAAGAGTGTCTGAATGCAAGATTATGATGTAGGTGTTTCTTCTGACCGTGTTGCTGTAAGCTCCCTCTTAGCGGTTGGTGCTGTCCATCAACATCTAGTCTCTACACTTGAGAGGACACAGGTAGGATTGCTGATTGAATCTGCTGAGCCCCGTGAAGTGCATCATTTTTGTACTCTTGTTGGGTTTGGAGCAGATGCTATCTGCCCATATTTGGCCATAGAAGCAATTTGGCGGTTGCAAATTGATGGCAAAATCCCTCCTAAAGAAGATGGAGAATTCCATTCAAGGGAGGATCTCGTTAAGAAATACTTTAAAGCAAGCAACTATGGAATGATGAAGGTTCTTGCTAAAATGGGGATATCCACCCTAGCATCTTACAAGGGTGCACAGATTTTTGAAGCTCTAGGACTTTCTTCGGAGGTTATACAGAAATGCTTCAAAGGAACACCAAGCAGAGTTGAAGGTGCAACATTTGAAATGCTTGCTGGAGATGCACTCCGTCTTCATGAGTTGGCATTTCCAACCAGACCACTACCACTCTGTAGTGCTGAAGCATTACCGAATCCTGGGGATTACCATTGGAGGAAAGGAGGTGAAATCCACCTTAATGATCCCCTTGCAATTGCTAAGTTGCAAGAGGCAGCCAGAGCTAACAGTGTTGCAGCATACAAAGAATACTCCAGGCGTATACAGGAGCTGAATAGGGCTTGCAACCTTCGTGGAATACTGAAGTTTAAAGATGACACTGAGAAGATTCCTTTGGAGGAGGTTGAACCTGCTAGTGAGATTGTCAAACGCTTTTGCACTGGAGCTATGAGTTATGGTTCAATATCATTGGAAGCGCATACTACCCTTGCAATTGCAATGAATAGAATTGGAGGCAAATCTAATACTGGTATGACCTTATTACTACCTAAGATCATGTGTCTAACTTAGTAGCAGATTACTAGCATCAATCTTTTTAAGTATACACTAACTGGAACTTGTAGCTTTTGTTAATCTTGCAGTTTGATAAATCATTTTATTCTGAGAAAGGACATTAAGTGTTCATCATTCATGAAATGTTTCTTTGTGATGTGTTACAATTTTTTTCATATATTTTTCTGCTAGTCGTTGAACCGATGAAAGCTGTTTGACCTTTTTAGTAAGCTTAGATCCTTCTTTTGAATCTGAAGCATGCATGGATATGTATGTTCTTCTTTTCATATATTGCTAATAGCACTTGAAAATTTTTCCATGACTACCGTCTGCTTGCTTTATGGATCTTATGCTCGCTCTTGTTAATGATTGGGCAACATTTGGAGCTGAGAGATGGATGGTTTATTATTTATATTGCTCTACCCGATTATATTTTGCTATTTTGAAGGTGAGGGAGGCGAGCAACCTTCTCGTATGGAGCCTCTGCAGGATGGTTCAAGGAATCCAAAGAGGAGTGCTATTAAACAAGTTGCAAGTGGTAGGTTTGGAGTAACAAGCTACTACCTGAGTGAAGCTGATGAACTCCAGATAAAGATGGCTCAGGTAATAACAACAATCTTGTGTCCTAGCCAGTAATTTTTCACTGCCCGATAGTTAAACAATGGAAATGCTCTACCTCCTTTCCACCTATTGGAACGTAAGTTCCTACTGTTTATGAATCTCTGTTCATGGACAGATGGACGCTGAACCACAGAGCACTAATTATGTCTTTGTATCTGTAATGATGAATACCTTTGCAATTTGGTGAGGCCATATTTTTCTAATGTTTCTTTTTCTTATCATTACATTTTGTTTTTATGACTTTCTCTTGCTGTGTAGGGAGCCAAGCCAGGCGAGGGAGGTGAACTTCCAGGCCATAAAGTTATTGGTGATATTGCTGTCACAAGAAATTCCACTGCTGGTGTTGGTCTTATTAGTCCTCCACCACACCATGATATATACTCGATTGAAGATCTTGCGCAGCTTATTTTCGACCTTAAGGTATTTAATCTACATTACCGGTCCCTTTTCTAGCTCCTTTCAATGAGAGCATATTCTTATTTTAAAAAAATAACAAAAGAAGCATTGTAAGGGTACTTTGAATCTTTGTTCACTAGCATGAAGAGTTTCCTATTTATATCTCTCTGACAAGTTGTAAAAATTCCTTTTTATTATTTTTTTATAGAACTCAAATCCTGGTGCCAGAATCAGTGTTAAGCTAGTCTCCGAGGCTGGTGTTGGTGTAGTTGCCAGTGGTGTTGTAAAAGGGCATGCCGACCATGTTTTGATATCTGGGCATGATGGAGGCACAGGAGCTTCGCGTTGGACCGGCATAAAAAATGCTGGTCTGCCCTGGGAGCTTGGATTGGCTGAGACACACCAAACTCTAGTGGCAAATAACCTTCGTGGGCGAACAGTATTGCAAACAGACGGGCAGTTAAAGACAGGAAGAGATGTTGCAATTGCAGCACTACTTGGTGCAGAAGAGTTTGGTTTTAGCACAGCACCTCTGATAACTCTTGGCTGCATCATGATGCGGAAGTGTCACAAAAATACTTGCCCTGTCGGAATTGCCACACAAGATCCTGTTCTTCGTGAAAAATTTGCTGGGGAACCTGAACATGTTATAAACTTTTTCTTTATGTTGGCAGAGGAAGTCCGTGAAATAATGTCTCAATTGGGCTTTCAAACCATGACTGAGATGGTTGGCCGTGCTGACATGCTTGAGATCGATACGGAAGTGGCTAGCAGCAATGAGAAATTGAGAAATATCGATCTTTCATTGCTTCTTAGGCCTGCATCTGACATTCGGCCTGGAGCGGCTCAATATTGCATTCAGAAGCAAGATCATGGACTTGACATGGTATTGGATCAGAAGCTTATCTCTTCATCAAAAGCTACTCTTGAAAAAGGCTTGCCTGTTTATATTGAGACATCAGTTTGCAATTTAAACCGTGCTGTTGGTACGATGCTTAGCCATGAGGTCTCTAAACATTATAAATTGAAAGGGTTGCCTACAGATTCAATCCATATTAAGCTATTTGGAAGTGCTGGTCAGAGTCTGGGAGCTTTTCTCTGCGCTGGAATTACACTTGAGCTTGAAGGCGACAGCAATGACTATGTTGGGAAAGGATTATCTGGTGGCAAAATTGTAGTTTATCCACCAAGAGAGAGTCAATTTGATCCAAAAGAAAATATTGTCATTGGTAATGTTGCATTATATGGTGCCACAAGTGGGGAGGCCTATTTCAATGGAATGGCTGCTGAGAGATTTTGTGTCCGTAACTCAGGTGCTAGAGCAGTTGTTGAAGGTGTTGGTGATCATGGTTGTGAGTATATGACTGGTGGTACTGTTGTTATTCTTGGGAAAACTGGGAGAAACTTTGCTGCTGGTATGAGTGGTGGAATTGCTTATGTTTTTGATGTGGATGGGATGTTTCAGACACGATGCAATCCTGAGTTGGTTGATCTTGAAAAGGTTGAGGATGAAGAAGACATCACAACATTGAGAATGATGATTCAACAACACCAACGCCATACAAGCAGTGTTCTGGCAAGGGAAATCCTTTCTGATTTCGATTCTCTACTGCCCAAGTTTGTGAAAGCCTTTCCAAGGGATTATAGGAGGGTTCTTCAGAAAATAAAAGAAGAACAAAATCTCAAAGAATCTGAGGAGCAAGAAGAAAAAGAGCTGATGGAGAAGGATGCATTTGAAGAACTCAAGAAACTGGCTGCACCATCTTTGATTGCAAAGGTAAATGTGAAGTACTTTTTGTCTTTGGTTTGGTTACCTTGCGTGCATTATTTATTCTGATATTCAAGTTTGATGGCATTTTCTCTGATTGGAATTGATTCATAGTTCCATAGCAAAGGAGTAATTCATTGAATTTTGCAGAAAGAGGATTTGACTGCAGCAAAAAGGCCAACACAGGTAGACAATGCTGTCAAGCATCGAGGTTTTATTGCTTATGAGCGACAAGGTATTTCATATAGGGATCCTAATGATAGAATCAAAGATTGGAAAGAAGTTGCTAATGAGTTGAGGCCTGGGCCACTGATGAAAACACAATCTGCTCGCTGCATGGACTGTGGGACTCCTTTTTGTCATCAGGTGATATTACTTATCTTTACCAGAAGATTGACTTGGTTATTCACAACTGTGTTTTTCCAATTTTTATGTTCTAAATAGTGATGATCCATTTTGTTGTCATATTTCAATTTTAACGATGTTAGTACTCTAGAATCTTGAAGTTATGGCTTGGATGATCTTGCAAAATTTGGTGGGGAAAAAATGCTAACGGTTGACACGCTGATACATTTCAGTTTATTGTGTTCTGCTTATACCTTTCATTTGACAGTTTATAATTAACAGATTATGTACTTTATTGTATAAATAGTTGTATTCCAAATGCTATTAATATATTCTGGAAACTCTACCATGGTCAGCGTTCATTTACCGGCTCCTAGACAAATCTATTATTTGTACAAGAAAACATTGATCAAGTGTTTAAAGCCAAGTGCATGAAGGTATACTTGAGTCTAAAGTATAAAATGCATAAATGAGTCATTTTGATCTATATAGATGAGAACCCAATATTAATCCTGGTGAGCATGCAGAGAACAATTTTCTGGATGTCACATGATGTGACACTTTTATTTTTCTTCTCAGTCAAAAAGTTTGTTTTCTTCCTTATTATACAAGTTTTTCTGATGGAGTGTATTAGTTTTGCTTTTAAATGCTCGCAAGGGCATTAACCAGAACTGCCATTTTGATACTACACTTGATAACCTAAGAGTCGCCTGGTCATACCAGAACACACATTTAGATCCTTCATTGTTTTGGTACTCTTGGGTTCAACACGAATTCAACTGTCTTTCCTGGATGTTTTCGTGTCATATTCTGTTATTACTTCCTTTTTTAACACTGCTAAAGTATGATTATTCCATTTATATCTTACCTTGGAAATGTTCAATCATCTATGACTTGACATAGCAATTTTATTAGTTTTACTAAATTATTTTTTTGCTTTTTGCAGGAAAACTCTGGGTGCCCACTTGGAAACAAAATTCCTGAATTTAATGAACTGGTTCATCAAAATAGGTGGCGTGAAGCATTGGATCGACTTCTCGAGACAAATAACTTTCCAGAATTTACTGGCCGTGTCTGCCCTGCTCCTTGTGAAGGGTCATGTGTTCTTGGCATCATTGAGAACCCAGTTTCTATTAAAAGTATAGAGTGTGCAATCATTGACAAAGCATTTGAAGAAGGATGGATGGTCCCTCGTCCTCCACAAAAAAGAACTGGGTAAACAACTTTCCTGAACAATCTATTCATTTAATGATAGATTTTGTGACAACTTAGTTAGTGGTTGAGTTGAGGCCAAAGAATTTGTGTTTCTTGGTTGAGTTTTTTGCATTTGTATGTATAAATCTATCAGTCAGGGTGTCTATTTCCAGTTGCCTGATGAGTAGGGATTGCAGTTTTTTTTTTTTACTACCATCTACTTGATACTTTATGATTAATATCTGCGGCTTCGACAGGTTAAACTATAAACAATCATGTTCTGAAATGGACATCAATGTCATCTTATAATGTCCTTGCATGTAATAGTCCTGATGCTAAATTGTGATTCTGATCTCAAGTTAGTACACTGACTACTCTTATAATATCTTTCTTTGTTTCATGGGTTTTGTTAACCCAGAATAGGAATGTGGCTGTGGCCTCAAATTATTATGCTAACAATTGGTTTTTGCAATCTTTTCTTTGTGTGACTGATTATATTTTGTGCTGATGAAATTGCAACTTATTAATGAGAAAGAATAGACTTCCTGACTTGTGTAGTGAATATAGATACTTGAGGCATTGATAACTTTTGTATAACCGATGCAGGAAGAGAGTTGCCATTGTTGGTAGTGGTCCAGCTGGACTTGCTGCTGCTGATCAGTTAAATAAAATGGGTCATTTCGTCACTGTTTATGAGCGTGCTGACCGAATTGGAGGACTTATGATGTATGGTGTTCCAAACATGAAGGCTGACAAGGTTGAGATAGTTCAACGCCGTGTGGACCTAATGACCAAGGAAGGTGTTAATTTTGTGGTAAACGCTAATGTCGGAACAGATCATAAGTTCTCCCTTGACCATCTCCATTCTCAGAATAATGCAATAATCTTGGCTACTGGAGCTACTAAGCCAAGGTAAATTGCTCTTTGCATACTGTTTCATTATTATCTTTTAACTCATGTTACTATTTTTAACAAATTCATGATCCTTATTGACAATTTTTTGAAAAACTGGTGTATTGTTTAGAAAGCCTTTTACTCCATGTAATAGCGGAACTGTGATTGAATTGATAATGTGGACGTGTTTTGAGATAGCATCATAAACTACGCACTATACCAGCACAAACTATGCTATGCATTTTGGTCATCTATTGATAGATATTGATGCTTTCCCCCCTGGTAATGAAGTAATGAATTTTGGTAGGGTTGATGAAATCTAGTCCAAATGAAGCTGTTTAAGATTTCTATCAAATGTCCTGGTGTTTGTTTTGTAGTTGCTAGTTGAGTCGTTCACATCTTATCCATCCATGGTACTTGATCATATTCCTTTGGAATTTCTTGTATAGGGATCTTCCTGTTCCTGGACGAGAACTCTCTGGAGTTCATTTTGCAATGGAATTTCTCCATGCAAACACTAAAAGCCTGCTTGATAGCAATTTACAGGATGGTAAGTATTTGTCGGCTCAAGGGAAGAAAGTGATTGTGATTGGTGGAGGAGATACAGGAACAGATTGTATTGCAACATCCATTCGACATGGCTGTACAAACATTGTGAACCTAGAACTTCTACCAGAGCCACCTCAGACAAGAGCACCAGGAAATCCATGGCCACAGGTTCATCTCTTTCCTTCAATCCCATTACTTTTTCCGCAATTATGAGGATAAACCTTGAAGAAACAAATTATTGTGTTTCATGCAGTATTTTCGATTGTCTTTCAACTTAGCAATCCTCATAGACACTAAAACATCGAACTTTACTTGGAAACATCTTGTGTAATAATTCTAGTTTTCCAAATATCACCCAACACAGTTTGCTAATTATTTTTCCTTTCAGTGGCCTCGTATTTTCCGCGTAGATTATGGTCATCAAGAAGCAACATCCAAGTTTGGAAAAGACCCACGAACATACGAAGTACTGACCAAGCGATTTGTGGGAGATGAAAATGGAGTGGTGAAGGGCCTTGAGTTGGTCCGCGTCCGTTGGGCAAAGGATAGCAGTGGGAAATTCCAGTTCGAGGAAATCAAGGGCTCCGAGGAAACTATAGAAGCTGATCTGGTTCTCTTAGCTATGGGTTTTCTTGGTCCAGAATCGGTGAGTTTTTATCACTACACACTATCTTCAACACAAATCATCCGTTTAATCAAGTAATTCATCAGTTAGCGATCTCCATTTCTTGATCACTGACTTGTGCTATCATCATCCTGACCTTCACAGACGATTGCCGATCGATTGGGTCTAGAGCGAGACAACAGATCTAACTTCAAGGCGCAGTATGGTCACTATGCAACCAGCGTAGATGGAGTTTTTGCAGCTGGGGACTGCCGGCGAGGCCAGTCGCTGGTGGTTTGGGCCATCAATGAGGGGCGGCAAGCTGCTGCACAGGTGGACAAATATCTAATGAAAGATGTGGGTACTAGCAGTGATGACAGCCTTTCTGCTTCCACTGAGGAATTAGTCCAGCAAGTAACTGCTTAGGGAAAAGGAATTCATTCTCAGTTGTTAGATTTATGTAGGGTGGGTCCAGCGTTTTTGTTTGTGTTTTGTTTAGTGTCGGCGGTTCGTTGTATTTGGATGTGCTGGAAGCAACCAGTTCTAAATAAGAAGAAAAAGTGTTTTTGAAAACTGCTCTTCATTTTTGTAGTATTATCATCTTTGTGAATTATTTTGAAAGGAAGTCTGGTAGCTACAATAGGAAAGTAGTTGTAATGCAATTCAAACTCATGAATTCTTGTGCTCTCTGTTGTTGCATGTGCATTGATGGAGAAGGCAGTACCATGTTGGCAGTGTCATGTGCTTTTCCTTCCCCACCATGTGAGAGACAGCATGGGCGATGGTGTACATTTTGTAGCATCTGATCTGCCTCACGTCAATTAGCAAAATGAATTAGACGTCGGGTAATGTTGAAGATTAATTAATTCGACGTCAAGATAAATTGAGAAGGATATGCAGTGAGCGGTCCAGAAGCTTAATTTCACAGGAGTTGTGTTTCATTTGAATAAAAAAAATCATCCTCCCAAGGGCAACCTCACATCAATTAGCGGGAGCACATGCTGTGGTGGGTCACAGCAGCATCACAGAACTCCATGTTTGACATGTGAGAGCCCCCACCTTAGATATTGACATTGATGAGAAATACACTCGTATGTTCAATAACGAGAACATACAAACAACAAACGTACTTTATTAGCACAGTGATTCCATGTACATCATGTTTGTTTTGTTATCTGTCGAAAAGGATAAAAGAAATTAGTCCCAGCATCCATACATTGAGTATTCGGTGGATGTTCATGTTCATCTTGTACCTCTTAATTTCTCCTTTCAACAATATTAATATTAATATAAATCTAATATGGTATATAAGTATTGTCTTCTCCATGTGCTGGCTATAACATTCAAATTAATAGTTCCCGTGATTTATCTCTTCCATATTGACGATGAAACAAATTGACGGAGATATTGAGAATGAGTGAACCGTCTTTTTACCATCTAATATGATACATAAGTATCATTCTAAACTGACAATTCTATATAAATACCATTAGTTTGAACGAGACTATATGCCCAAATAGGGGTGAATATTCGGTTAAAACCGAACCGAACCGAATAAATCGAAAACCGAATAAACCGATTTTTTTCAAAAAAATCGAACCGACCGAATTTCTCAATAAAAACTGAGAAAACCGAACCGAAAAAATTTCGGTTAATTCGATTTTCGACCGAATTAACCGAATTACCCGAAATTTTAAATTTAATTCGATTTTTTAATTAAAATAACCAGATTTTATTTAATTAATTATATTTTTAAATAAAAATAATTAAATAAATATTGTTATTCGGTTAATTCGGTTTAACCGAATTACAAAACTCAAAACCGAAACCGAACCGATTTAATCGAAAAATCGAACCGAATTATAAAAAAAAACTAAAAACCGAATTAACCGAACCGAATTTCAAAATTCGGTTAATTCGGTTCGGTTAATTCGATTTAACCGAATTTTTGCTCACCCCTATGCCCAAATGATGCTTGTGTAATTTCATTTTTGTATATTTCTTAATTTAGATGAGGAATTTAATTAAGAACTATGTAAAAAAACAAAAAAGAAAAGAGAGAGAATATCCTCGGGCTTGAAGGAATTGTACTAATAGAAATTTAAAAAAAAATCTCCCGATCATAATCTATAAAAAAATGATTTATTTTCGCATTCAAAAATATATAAAAAAAATATTAGAAACGCAAGATATTGTATATAGTTTAAACGTTAAGAGCTTTATCATCCATTAAAATTACGAGTCCGGGGAAAAGAACAGTCCAATAACTGCAGTTCTTGCTGCCTCAAGACACTAATGATGCGGTATCACATCTCTGAACCACACGACTGCACATTTTATGAGTGAAGAAATGATAAGAGACATGAATTAATGACGATAACATTAAGGACAAATCAACATGATGCTTCAGTATCGAAGCTCTAAATCTCCAGACTGTGATAAGGGACATGAATAACAAAGAACATTTAAGGGCAAATCAACATGATGCTGCAAATCACTTCTCCAAAGCACCAGGTTGCAACATTTCATGAGTGAACAACCGATAATAAGTGACATCGACAACAAGACAATTACGGACAAATCAAGAAGATGATTCGATTAAAAGTTCAAATTCAACACTACACAACCACATGGATTCAGATTACATTCAGTACGTACGAGAAAAAAAGAAGCAGGTCCTCCCTCACAAGCAGAAAATTTACTACTCCCAAGAGGCTTAGAATAACTTGTAGGGGGAGGAGGCATCCAAGGGGTGGATGAGGTAGGTCAGGACCAAGGCCACCAACATTAGGAGATAAGCAATGCCCTGGTCAATTGATGTCCCTGCCAAAAAGAAAAGAGGGAACAATATTACATTTCAGCGTTCAATCAATCACAGCAGCACACTACTGGGCTCATGGTTTGAAGTCGATTAAAAAGCTTTGGTTCACAAAAAACGAATTTTTAAAGTTGAAAAAGATTGAGAAACGTACAGTAAGGAATTGTTGCAATGTCAGTGATACAACAAAAGATGGAGGAGTTGTTGCAATGAAAGGAGACAATGAAGACAAGGAAACAAGCAAATGATGCTGAAAGGTACATTGGCTCAAAGACTAAAAGTCATCTCATAATTTGAAATTCCTGATGAAACAACATTTGTAATTTGAAAGATCATAGAGTGCAGTTAGGAGAATCTATTTATCCTGACCAAACAAGATCCACTGTTAAAAGATAATAGGTTCCAAGTCCGACGCCAAACACTGTATGGAATGACAAGAAAAATCCACCAAAAAAAAAAAAAGGAAAAAAAAAAAACTGATTGTGCCTAAATTGAAACTGACCCAAAAAAAAAACAGAGGAATGGGGCGAATAAAAAAGAAAATGCGGCTCGTTAGGTAGAGATAAGAAATCGGGAATTTGACGTCGAAATTAGCAGATAAGGATAAAAGAAGAGAAAGGAAAGATCGAATTACCGTCACTGGTGGGGGTGGGAGCGGGGGCCTGGCCCCGTACGGCCGGGATGAAAATCGCCAATGCGAGGACCATGATGGCCGCAAGACCGAACGAAGCCCTAGGAATCCCTGCCATTATCCTCCGAGATCTGCCGCTGCGAGACGGAAAGCGAGCAAAACGCCCTGCGATCTCTCTTGGCGCCTCTTCCTTCTCTGAGAGAAAAACGAAGAGGAGGAGAGAGATCTGGGGCGGCAATGCGACTCGAATCGCCTCCGCCCTCGGCAGCTGCTTTCTCTTTGTTTGTTCTCCTCCGTTCCAGTGATAATCTGGTGGAAAGGGGCGTTTCTGAATTTATATCGGTTTGGGAGGGCGACGAATCCGACACGCCGCTGGTTTTAGCGGTCCACTCTTCCCCCACGTGAAGCTAAGACGGAAAGACCGCCGCGCGATGAGCCCGCAGGCGGGGTCAAACGCCAGCCTGGCGATCGGGTTCTGCCCGTCGAATTGGGCCCACGGCCCAGAAATCCAATCCAATCCAATCTTATCTTATAAATTAATTTCATTTTAAAAATAAAATTTTGATTCAATGTTGTCTAGGACTTAATTGGAACTGCCTGGAGAGTGGCAAAACAGGTGAAATGCTCACTCCAGTATCCCTGTTAATTCGTCTCAAAATTAATATGGAAAAATAAATTACGATAATTAAGAAGGTAAAAGGTTGAAGGGGGAGAGAGAGACATTTTATATAGGATGTAAAGATTTACGCCCCACCAACCCGTGGCTCGAATCCAAAAACTGCCCGGAGAGGTCACCAATGAGTATGTTTCCATACTGCCTGGTTCTTTTTTGCTTTGATTAAGATGAAGAAAATGAACTTGCTGACGACCCGTATAGTCAATCTAGCTACAACAATCCTACTACGTTAAACTCTCTTTGAATCATGCGGCTGATAAATTGAACTTGAGATGACCGGTTCGACTCCACAGAAGTTTTCCATCGGCCACCAAGATAAATCGAAAAGCGCTCGCGATGAGCAGTCTAGAAGCCCAACGCCCCAGGGTTCGCGCCCCATTTGAAGAAAAATTCTTATAAAATGCGTCGTAGCTAGGGATCAAATCGCGAATACCTGGATTAACTACTAGCAACTCTACCGCTGCACCATAGCCCCGGGGACAACGTTAAACTCTAAACTTTAAACTCTGTGTATGAACCCAACAATATAAATCGATCATTTGATGGAAGAATCCAATAATTTAATATATGATCAACAATATAAATCGATCATTTGATGGAAGAGTCCAATAATTCAATATATGATCAACAATATAAATCGATCATTTGATGGAAGAATCCAATAATTCAATATATGATAAGGATCTAATCATTCGATCAACAATATTTGATGGAAGAATCCAATAATTCAATATATGATAAGGATCTAATCATTCGATCAACCAAATCATAGAATATAAATAAAAAGAGATAAGGATCTAATCATTCGATCAACAAAGAAAAATAAGCAAAGATTAATCGTGATGTACGTAACATTTGGATTGCAAAAACAAGAAAATGAAAATTTTGGATTGAATATACTATAAAAGAGGAAATTATACGTAACTTTAACAATAAGGTTAAAATTTGGAAATTTAAAGCAGGTAGAAAAACATCGTGATGTCGAACAACATTTGAAGGTTCCTCGGATTTTGAGGCAAATTCAATGAAATTGAAGATAAATGAAAAGAAATCTAGTTCTTCATTTGTGCCAGCATGTGGCAAACATAAGATCGATCATCGGACGTTGCCAGATAAACTATAGCATCAACAAATAATATCAGATATAATGCTAGAACAAAAATAACATAGTTCATGAGTGTAAGGGAGTATTTGGGAGAGCTTTTGTTATCTGCTTTTTAGATTCTGGCTACACAGAATCACTTTTGAGTGTCTGGGAAGGCTAGATTCTGCTTTAGCTTCTGTTATTTTTGCTCAGAAGTTAGAAGTAAGAATTTGATGCTTTTACCTGCTTCTGCTTTTTTTATTTATGATATAACATTAAAAAATAATATTTATATACTTAAATAATATAACATTTTACATGATTACCACTTGCCGCTATATATATATATATTATATTTATATAAATTATATTATTTTTTATTTTTTATTAATTTTATATATTTTTTCACATATTCAAATTATAAAAAATTTATTTTAATACTATATTTAAAATATAATAATAATTATATCACTATTTAAAATATAATAATAATTACGTGAACAAATTATTGATAGTATCGAAATTATATTTAAATAATTAAAAAATGATTAATTTATATAGTTTAAGGATATTATTATCATTCAATTAAAAATTAAGCTTGGAAGCAATTATTCTCTCAAACACTCAAACTTTATCTTGTATCAGCTTTTGGCTTCTATTTTCAAACACTGCTTACTTTAGCTTCTTACTAACTTCAAGATAATCACTACAAGAATCACTTTTCAAGAAGTAAAAGCTCTCCCAGACACTCCCTAAGTCATACCGTTGCCAGATTGATGCCGATAAAGCCACAGAATTCCACCGAAAAATTACAAATGCAATTATTAGTAAATTCCTCCAAAAGAAAATTACATTATTAAAGTAAAAGAAGTAGAGAGAGAAGAGAGGTAGAGAGAAAGAAAGAGATAATAAAATAACTTTCTTGATTGAAAAAACTTATCCATGAGATACACAATTTATAGGGACCTTAGGAGACCTAATCAAATGAAAAATTAATAACGAAACTGTTAATTAACAGATTTATAAAGAATCTGTCAATTAACAGATTAATAAGAAAAATGTCTAATAATATAATAATATAAAATTATTTTCTTTAATCTCTTTTACCCCCGACAAACTTAACGGGAGATCTCGGACGTTGAGTTTGCATGATAACTTACTAAATCGTTGTTTGGATAATGACTTGGTAAAGATATCAACAATTTGATCTTCTGCAGAGATATAAGAAATAGATAATTGTTTGTTTGCCACGCGCTCTCGAACAAAATGATAATCAATTTCAACATGTTTTGTACGAGCATGAAATACTGGATTTGATGTAAGATATGTTGCTCCAATGTTATCACACCAAATTTTTGGTGCAATATCTGATGCAAGATGAAGTTTCGAAAGAAGGGATTGAAGCCAAATAATTTCTGACGTTGCATTAGCTATAGCTTTATATTCAGATTCAGTGCTTGAACGAGATATTGTAGGTTGCTTTTTCGAATTCCAAGAAATAAGATTTCATCCAAGAAATATTGCATATCCACCAGTAGAACGTCTATCTTCAGGAGAACTAGCCCAATCCGCATCGCTATAGGCATGTAAATCTCGAGATGAGTGTCGATATAAAAGAAGACCATGTAGAATTGTGCCTTTGAGATAACAAAGTATTCTCTTCACACCTTCCCAATTTTGTTCAGTAGGAGTATGCATGAACTGACAAGCACGATTTACTGCAAACGTTATATCAGGGCGCATAATAGTAACATACTATAAAACTCCAACAATACTTCGATAAACCTGGGGATCAGTCATCACTATAGAGACATTATTTGGAGCAATAGGTGTAGAGATCGGACATACTCCATCCATTTTAGCTCTTTGAAGAAGCCCAGTAATATATTTGCTCTGAGAGAGAATATAACCTTCATCATGTGGAATAAGTTCAATACCAAGAAAAAAACGAGCATTTCCTAAATCTCGAATAGGAAATTCCTGATTGAGAAAGCTTAATAAATTTGAGATGTCTTTTGATCATTGCCAGTTAATAGAATGACATCCACATAAATAAGAAAAAATATCATAGATCCATCATTATGTCTGTAGAATAGAGAGGAGTCAGTTTTTGATCCAGAAAAATCTTGAATCTGTAACCATTTAGATAATCGATGAAACCATGCACGAGGAGCTTGTCGAAGACCATATAAAGATTTCTTGAAATGACAACATGAGATGGAAATTGTGGATGAATAAACTCAGGTGGTTGCTCCATAAAAATCGTTTCCTCAAGAATACCATGAAGAAATGCATTAAAAACGTCTAATTGTCAGATAGACCAATTAGAACTAATAGCTATTGATAACAATAATCTGACAGATGTAATTTTGATGACTGGGCTGAAGGTGTCATTGAAGTCAATACCTGGTTGTTGACTAAATCCTTTGGCTACAAGGCGGGCTTTATACCATTCAAGAGAACCATCAGCTCGATGCTTAAGACGGAATATCCATTTTGAGCCCACAACATTCATTGACGGAGTGCGCAGAACTAAGCTCCATGTTCCATTGCGAAGAAGTGCATCAAATTCTGTAGCCATTGCATTACGCCAATTTGGATCCTTGTTTGCCTGTGTAAAGCAAGTTGGTTCAATAGTTTTTGAGGAAACCACTAGAGCTCGAGGAAGAGGATATCGAGTAGCCATTGGTGGGTATCGTGCATATATGTTACTTAAGGGAAGCATGCGACGAGGAGCATTATCATCCGAATCACTTGTTGATGGTGATGAGGAAGTGGGTTGGCATGGTGAGTTTGTTGCAAAACCTGTATTATCCGAGGATCCAGAGATAGAGAGCATATTATCTTCGGCTGGTGAGACTTCTAAGGTTGGAGCAGCAACTTGAGGCGATTCTGATGGAATAGGAGAGTTATTAGGGAGCTCCGGAGCAGAACCTTGGATGTCATCTCTTCTGATAATGTTGGATGACATCAAGAAAGTACCACCTGTATCTGGAGAAGAGATTGAAGAGGCTGCCGAAAAAGGGAACCGAGATTCATCAAAAGTAACATGTCGTGATGTATATATCCGTCCAGTTGGTATATGTAAGCAACGATACCCATGATGCATATTACTATAACCAAGGAAAACACATAATAATGAACGAGAGTCAAGTTTGTGTTTAGAGTAGGGGCGTAACCATGGATAACATGCACAACCAAAGATTCGAAGAAAGGTGTATTCAAGAGTTTGATTATAAAGTTTTTCCAAAGGACACTTATGATTGAGCAATGGTATAGGAAGTCGATTTATGAGATATACTGCAGTACAAACAGCTTTATCCCAAAATTTTTACGGAACCGATGCATGATGAAGAAGTGCTAAGGCACTTTCAACTATATGTCTATGTTTTCTCTCAGCAGAGCCATTTTGTTCTGGAGTGTGAGGCAAGAGACTCGATGAACAATTCCACAAGGGACAAGATGACGATGAAGATCTTGATATTCTCCTCCCCAATCAGAATGAAGAGAGAGTATTTTGCGATTAAAATATCGTTCAACTTATTTTTGAAAATTACAGAATATATCAAATAAATTAGTTTTTCTTTTCATAGGATAAAGCCAAGTGTATTTACTAAAATGATTAATGAAGGTAACATAATATAAGAAACCTTGGTTAGACAAGATAGGTGCAGGACCCCAAATATCAGAATGAATTATTTCAAGTGGAAAATTGGAAATACGTTCAGATGAAGAAAAAGATAACTTATGACTTTTAGATTCCATGCATGCCTGACATGAATGAGATGGAGATGAAGTAGGTAAATCATACCTATTTATGATCGACTGAACAATACGAAGGGAAGGATGACCAAGTCGAGCATGCTAGGCTGGTTTATTTGCGCGTTCACCAATAAAATCTTTGATTGAAGAATTTTGAAGATAATAGAGGCCATTTTTTATTTTCCCAAAAAATACAGTAGTATTTGTTCTTCTATCTTTTATAAGATAATGATCATGATGAAATTCAAAAAAGACATTGTTATCAAGGGAAAACTGACGTACGGAGAGTAAATTTTTAGTAATGGATGGAACATGAAAGATGTTGCGCATGTGAAAAGTACGATTAGATAAATGAATGTATGTGTTTCCTGTTGGGACCGATTGGCGAGCTAGAGGGGGGGTGATTAGCTCCGATATGCTTCGTGATGATTTGTCGCGGCGGAAGACTCGAGCAAACGCTAACACAAGGATTTACTTGGTATCCACCCCGGTCGGGTGACTAATCCAAGGATCCACTCTCCTCACACTCTCATGCACTATGAAAGTCTCCTTCTTGAGGTGGAGAAACCTCTTACAAGCTTACAACAAGATACAACAAGGATCTAAGCAAATACAGAAAGAAATCTTACAAGATTTACAATGAATAAACTCTCTTTGCTTTCCTTGCTATCTTCAAGCTTGTGATTGCTTCTAGAACCTTGGAAATGCAGCAGCAATGTCCTCCAAGGCTTCCCTTGAAATGGCAATAATGTTGGAGAAGAAGAGAAGAAGAGCTCCAGCCAAAGACCTGCACGAAAACCCTTATACCCGACGCCTAGGGTTTGGTAATCGATTACCACGTAGGATTTAGCCGTTCAACGGCTAGTTTTCGAACTGTAATCGATTAGCCAATCGATTACCCGTGCCCTGAATCGATTACCCAATCGATTCAGAGCTTCTCTGTTCTCTCGCGCAAACTCTGTGATCGATTACCCCAATCGATCAAGAGACACCTTAATCGATTGACCAATCGATTAAGGAAGGCTGAATCGATTACCCAATCGATTCAGCTACCTTCTATCCTCTTGCATAAACTTCCCTAATCAATTCAGCTACCCAATCGATCACCCAGTTGATTGAGTCCAACCTAACTTGTCTCCACAAGTCTAGGATCCCCTACCAAGTGTCCGGTCAACCCCGTTGACCAACTTGGATTTCTCCTGCCTAGCTCCCAGCTCGGACTTACCCTGGTTCCCAACCAGATTCGCCTAACCCTCGAGTTAGGTCTAGTCTTTCGGTAGACTTCCACCATGCCAGCATGCGATCTCCCCGATCCATCTGGACTTCACCTAGTCCCACTAGGTCTTTTCCCATGTCAGCGTACGATCTCCCCGATCTACCTGGACTTCACCTAGTCTCACTAGGTGTGCCTAGTCCCACTAGGTCTTTTGTCTTGCCAGCGTACGATCTCCCCAATCTACCTGGACTTCACCTAGTCCCACTAGGTGTGCCTAGTCCCACTAGGTCTTTTCCCGTCAAGCCTCCAGTCAACCTTGACTCACTTGACTTCTTACGACATTCAAACATTTTTGTCACATACAAACATCAATGTCAAACATCGAAACATACGACCTCAAGCTCACCCGAACTTTGTCAAACTAGGTCAACTCTGACCTAACCAAGATTGCACCAACAATCTCCCCCTTTTTGATGTTTGACAATATGTTTGAGAAAGACTAAACCCTATTAGCCTTTCAATTTTCTCCCCCTTTGACACACATCAAACACTCTCCCTGAGAGTCTATATGGTCAAAGGTATACCTAATGAAAATCCCATACTTTTCATTGAACCTATGCTCAACCTTGAGCACTCATGAAGATTCCCAATCTCCATTCATTCACCTATTCCAAAAATAAAAATTCAAGCACATGTTGTTAAGGAAGATCTCCCTCTCAAAACATGCTCTAAACCTCTATCATTGCACCAACAATGATTTTTGAGTTCCTAAACCTTTAGGAAAACTTAACTTGAGGTAATTGAGATTTTGAAATTCAAAATTTGAATCAAAATCTCTCCTTAACCCTTAAATGTTCACCAAACCATTTCCCTTTTTGATTTCACAATGAAATTTACCCAAATATACTTATAAAAGTAATTCTAGGGTTTAGGGATTGGTAGGTTACTCAAAAATGGGTTATTAGACTGAAAATAGACATTTTCAGTCTCACCAATCGATTGGTGTTAGGAACCAATCGATTAAACTAGCCTTAATCGATCAACGGATCGATTACGGCTGACTGTAATCGATCAAATGATCGATTACGCTAGCTTCTGTGCTCGCAAAAAGATCGACAATCGATTGACCAATCGATTGGCTATGGTCCCAATCGATCACCTGATCGATTGGGAGTTTCTAAACTCTGAAAACAATTTCAGATCCGAAATTCAGAAACCCCTAAATAATTCTACAAAATTCGAAAAATTCTAAAATTTTGTGTAGACATTATTTATACCATATACTATCAAGGAAAAATAATTTTCTATGAAAATACCTTCCTTTTTCAAAGATTGACACAAAATTGGAAACCATTGAAATACTTCAATGTTTCACTCTATTTTGTATCCAATTCATCAATGATGAGATCTATCAAAAGATAGTCTTTACCAAGGTTTTCCAAGATAATTTTGAAATAGTTTTCAAAAATAATTTCCAACCATATTCCTTGGGCCAAATGCACATGACTTGTACATTAGCTTTCCCAATGATTGGTGTTCATTGAACTTCATGTTTTGATGAATCTAAAACTCAATATGATGTACTTTGTCAACACCTTGAGTTTTGTTCATCACCCTAACATCTCACTTGTTTCTAAAGTGTCTCAAAAATACACACAAGTCAACTTATGGTCTTAGTGAGATGTGAAAGTCATATTCTCCCTAAACTAAGGGTTCATGCATTTCCATCTAGGCATTATAAACTTTGATTATTCACCTAGGATGTCAATTAATGCCAATGTCCTTAACTTCAATAAAAATTGATTTATGCATGATTAATGACTATGACATGCATCATATTAGAGTTTAAATAATGATCCTGTCGCCGAGCGCGATGGAGCCGCAACCGGATGACGGTGTAGAGGGGCGTGACGTGGATGATGACTGGATGTCCTCGCGCAGAATGGCAGCGGGCGTGGGGTGTCCTCCGAATGGTCGGAAGCAGGTGCCGCCGGATGAACCCTCGACCGGATGGAGATGGACCTGGGGAGGAAGATGACCGTTAGCAACCTAGCCGGGAGACGTCCCGGCAAGGCACTCCGACGGTCAAGTCAGTACTCCGATGAACAAGGAAAATAATGGAGCACTGGAGACGAGAGGTTTCGCGCGTACCTGATAATGAGGAGGGGAGTGGCTTATATAGCCGGGGAAAAGGACCAAGTCTGACATGTGTCAGGACCTTCTGACAGGGTCAGAGGATATGGTATGGTTAGGTCGATTTGGGTATGACCTGTGTCAGGATCTTCTGACAGGATCAGAAGATATGGTATGGCTAGGTCGTTTTGAGTATGACCTGTGTCAGGATCTTCTGACAGGATCAGAAGATATGGTATGGTTAGGTCATTTTGTAACCAACATTCTGTCGTATACTGTTTGTCTTATGTGAGGACAAAGACAGGTTTCTGTAAATCAGAGTGTCAGTTCACACGAATGGTGATAGCCTGTTATCTGCAGCTGGTGCAGGTGTATTCTGTCTGTACCCCAGAGGGCTTCCGAGAGAGTGCCCGAGTGGACACAGGGATGGCCCGCCCGGCTGGATTTCCAGCCTGGGTGTAAAGGACTGCCGGGCGGATGCACTCGGATGAGCGAGGCGTGTAAGCCTTAATGTGGCCGGGCGGGAATACCCGGATAGACGAGGCGTGTAAGCCTTAAGGTGGTCGGCCGGGCGGAAATACCCGGATAGACGAGGCGTGTAAGCCTTAATGTGGTCGGCCGGGTTGGACCGCTATATTTATTCTAACCAGCCACCCTGAGTCCGACCGGCCGGCGGGGACCCTGGGCCCGGCTGGGGTGTCAAGCTGGCTACCCGTACAATGACGTGGACCTTGCAGTTGGGGCAGGCCGTTTACCACGTTGGCTGTCCGTACGGTGCCAAAGATAGGGCGGGATCAATAGCCTTCCCCTCAAGTCTAGTCGAAGGAGGCGATCAGTCCGACTGACTGGACTATAAGTGTGCGTACAACCATTCTGCGGCCGAACGATTTTTGCCTCTTTTATATTCGGCCGGCTTAACACGATGCTCCACAGCTGGTGTTGAGTATGCCTGCCCTGTCTGGGCGGAAGAAGATTGTTAGTCGAGAGGGGCGTGGGCTGCCACGCCCCCGACTCTCCTTGAACAATGTCGTCCGGCTGGACAAAGCATGATAGAGGAGCGTGGGCCGCCACGCATCCCCGACTAGCCCTTGACATGCGGAAGATGTCCGAGCGGATGAAGCTTTTGACTGGAGGAACGTGGGTCGCCACGTCCTCGTGCATTGTCCTGCGTAAGCAGAATAACTATTCCCGACTGAAGGGAGCGTGGGTCGCCACGCGTCCGTATATTGTGAATGCGTCCGACCGGACGAATATTATTAGTTGATGAGAGAGATGCTGAATATGTTTGGGTGGGAGAGCACTTGCCTTAAGTCGCAAGAAATGTGGAGTGCCACGCGCCCCTAGACGATTTTCTCGTGATTGCCCGAGTCAGTCAATTAATGGAGACGCGACATTCTAAGTCGAATGAGGCGATGTGATATACCCGATGCGACCGGCGCCTTAACGGCCTTACCTCCGCTTTAATGATCCGAGCTACGTGGCGCTCGCTGGTTGGCCGACCGGGATGCGATCTCTCTCCATGATTACGAGCTTTTAATGGCCATTAACGCGCGTAATTCTTTCCGCCACGCGGCAGCTTCCGGCTGGCCGACACGACGACGCGCCCTGTCGCCGATGCAGGCGGCGTCAGCACCTGCGGCGCGTCTTTTCGAGGCTGATTCGTGGGACGCTTCAATGGCCTGGATGAGGCGATCTCCGTACACGTGGATCGCCATCGGACGGTCTCCCTTCTTTCGGCCTAACTATAAATAGGTCTTCCTCTTCGCCGAAACCCTCATTTGCCTCTCCACTGTTCTCCCTCTAACTCGGTGCTTCTCGCTGCTCGCCGCCGTCGCCCTCATGCTTCTCCGCCGGTTAATCCTTTCCACCCTCACCTACGGTCAGATTCTCCCTTTTCTTCCCTTTCTTTCTGCTCCATGGCTGCCCCCGCGTGGTACACTTCCGTCGAGTCTAGCCTTTACGACGAGACTGCCTCCGACCTCCGATTGGCCTACAATATCCCGGAGAACTATCGCATCGTCGTCCCTACCAAGGCCGACCGACCCCACAAGCCCCCGGCCGGCTTCTTTGTGTTTTTCCGGGACCAGCACATGTCTGGCCTGCGCTACCCTCTTCATCCCTTTATTGTAGAGTTCTGTAACTTCTTCCACGTGCCTATCTTCCAGCTCTCTCCCAACGCCATTCGCATATTGTGCAACATAATAGTTCTCTTTACCCTTTACCGAGTCCCCCTCCGGCCGGAGGTTCTTTATTTCTTTTATTACCCGAAGAAACAGGAGGCCGGGAATTTCTTTCTCCAAGCCCGGGCCAAATTATCCATAGTGGAGAATATTCCTTCCTCGAATAAGGGATGGAAAACCCATTTCTTCTTCATAAGCCCCCCGACCAGCCCCGGGTTCCCGATCGGATGGGTTGAAGACCTGCCCCTTATAGCTCCCTTAAAAAATTTTAAATCCGACCCCTTATTTACCCTGGCTGTTTCTCGACTCGGGGGCCTCCGCTTTGACGGCATGAAACTTCTTAATGACGCCGTCTTGTACCTATTTGGGCTGAGCCGAGTGCCTGCCGCCCTGCCCGGCACCTTCGGTAGGTCCTTTTTTTTGTTTCGTACTCCTTTCTCCCTAACTCAATATCTTCTGATTTTGCAGCCGAGATGATGTGGGAAGCGGCCCTCGATGAGGCCATGGGCCTGGCAGACGAAGAGATAAATGCCCGGGCGGCTGAACAACTGCGTCTGCGCTAGGCCGGTCTGCCCGAACAACCTACGATTCCTGAGAGCGCGGAGCCCGTCGCTTCGGCTCCTTCTGCCCGACCAGCGGCGACCGGTTCTGCGGAGCCGGTCGGCTCATCGAAAACTCCTGCCTCTGCAAGATCTTCCGGCAAGCAGAAGGCTCAGCCTTCCATGCAGAAGTCCCGGCCTTCCAAGCGGAAGGCCAGCGCCTCTATCCGTATAGAGGAACCGACGGAGGTAGGTCGGTCCTCTTCTGATTCTCCCGACCCGCAACCTTTGAAGAGGCGCCCGAGGACTTCTGCGTCGGGCTCTCAATCTCAACCTGCAGAGGCTACTGGCAGCCCGGCTAGAGCGAGTCGGTCGGCTGGCTCACCGGATTCGCCTCGCTCGGGAGGACGCCGCTCGCAGCCGTGTGCCTATGGCGTATATCTCCCCTCGGTCGACCCAGCGACCCCTAGTGAAGTCCAGCAGCGGCTTACCCTTTACGGGGAATTGGCCGACTGCTGGGAGCAGGGTATGAGGGAGGGGACTTCCAGACCCCCGATCCGACTGGCCGACCAGTTCTTTCAGGACGTTACTCATGTAAGTCTGATGCTTCGATGTTTAATTAACTTGCTTCTTTCTAACATTTTTATTGTAGTTTTGGGCCTCCTGCTCGAGCGTCGCCTATTCCTTGGTCATCAATGCCAGGGACCGCCGAGCGGCCGAACGGCGGCTCGAGGAATCGGAGCTCCGCCAGGCGCACGCTAACTTACCGGCCGGCGAGGAGGGTACAGCTATACTCCGCTCGGAGATACTGGACCTTAAGGAAAAACTCTGTTCCGCCGAGGCGCTGCTGACGGAGGAAACCACCCGAGCGGAGGCAGCCGAGCGGGCGTATGCCCGATCTTCCTCCCTGCACGCAACCCTTGAGCAGGAGAGGAAGAAGGCTCTGGTCCTACAGCGCCGTGCCCGATTGGACCTCGACAAGAAGGCTGTCGAGGCCCAAGCCTTGAAGGCAGAGCTAGACAAGCTAATGAAGTCTTCGGAGGAGCTCCGGGCGGCCCTGAACGAAAAAGAGCAGGAGCTGGCGACTCGGGAGTCGGACTTACATGCCAAGGAAAAGACTTTGGACGTACGGGGAGACGAGCTCCGCTTGTCTGAAGGACTGCTGGCCTCTCAAGCCGTTGCCTTGGAGGAGAAGGACAAGGAGTTAGCTAACCTCCGGGCGAAAATTGACAGCCTGAAGCTGCATCAAGCAAGTGAGCCCGCCCGGATGGACGCACATCGCCTGGCTTACATCAACTCTAAAGAGTTCGGCAAGCAGCTGGGCCAGCGGACATCTGATATGTTCCAGATGGGCTTAAAATGCGCCGTTCTGCAACTTCAAGAGAGCGGCCATCTGCCTGCCGACCTTCCTGCCAATGTCGTCCAAGTCAGCCGGGTCAAGGAGCTACTCCCTAAGGACTTCTTCCAGCCTTTTACCAGAAATTTTACCTTGTACTCCTGAGCCGCCGGTTGGGGCTCGCTTTTTTGTAACGCTTACGAGTCGATAGCAATGAATTGTCTTTTCCTTCTAAGTGTTATTTTAGATAATGACTAGGCAGATTCTGTTGATCGACTAGCCGGGTGGGGGACATGAATCACCTTAACCCCGACCAGAGAGCCGAATTACGCGTAGGAAAAATAGCTGTGCAAGTTAAACGACTGGTTGATCTGACTGAGGGGTGTGGGTCGCCACACGCCCGGTCGGGGGACCAAATCAATTTAGGAACATGGCTAAGTGTAAGTTAGCCTGATGGTTTGTCCGACTGCAGGGCGTTGGTCGCCACACGCCCGGTCGGGAAACCAAACCAAGTTAGGAGAATGGCTAAGTAAATTAGCCGGCTGGTCGGTCCGACTGAGGAGTGTGGGTCGCCTCACGCCCGGTCGGGGAACCAAACCAGCCTATACATATGTAAGGCTTCCCAGGCTTCTGGAGGGGCCAATCTTCCACGTGGGCCGCCACGCTTCCGACCAGGAACCGAACCAGGCTTCCGAGTGGGCTGACGCTTCTAGTCAGCAACCGACTCAGGCTTCCGAGGGGAGCCGATCTTCTGCGTGGGACGCCACGCATCCGACCAGACACCGCTTCAGGCTTCCGGATAGGCCAATCTTCCACGTGGGCCGCTACGCTTCCGACGGGGAACCAGTCCAGGCTTCCGAGTGGGCTGACGCTTCCGGTCAGTCGCCGACTCAGGCTTCCAAAGGGAACCAATCTTCTGCGTGGGACGCCCCGCATCCGACCGGACACCTCTTCAGGCTTCCGGAGGGGCCAATCTTCCACGTGGGCCGCCACGTTTCCGACTGGAAACCAGTCCAGGCTTCCGAGTGGGCTGACGCTTCCGGTCAGCTACCAACTCAGGCTTCCAAAGGGGACCAATCTTCTGCGTGGGACGCCACGCATCCGACCGGACACCGCTTCAGGCTTCCGGATGGGCCAATCTTCCACGTGGGCCGCCACGCTTCCGACTGGGCACCAGTCCAGGCTTCCGAGTGGGCTGACGCTTCCGGTCAGTCGCCGACTCAGGCTTTCAAAGGGAACCAATCTTCTGCGTGGGACGCCACGCATCCGACCGGACACCTCTTTAGGCTTCCGGAGGGGCCAATCTTCCACGTGGGCCGCCACGTTTCCGACTGGGAACCAGTCCAGGCTTCCGAGTGGGCTGACGCTTCCGGTCAGCTACCAACTCAGGCTTCCAAAGGGGACCAATCTTCTGCGTGGGACGCCACGCATCCGACCGGACACCTCTTCAGGCTTCCGGAGGGGCCAATCTTCCACGTGGGCCGCCACGTTTCCGACTGGGAACCAGTCCAGGCTTCCGAGTGGGCTGACGCTTCCGGTCAGCTACCAACTCAGGCTTCCAAAGGGGACCAATCTTCTGCGTGGGACGCCACGCATCCGACCGGACACCGCTTCAGGCTTCCGGATGGGCCAATCTTCCACGTGGGCCGCCACGCTTCCGACTGGGCACCAGTCCAGGCTTCCGAGTGGGCTGACGCTTCCGGTCAGTCGCCAACTCAGGCTTCCAAAGGGAACCAATCTTCTGCGTGGGACGCCACGCATCCGACCGGACACCGCTTCAGGCTTCCGGATGGGCCAATCTTCCACGTGGGCAGCCACGCTTCCGACTGGGAACCAGTCCAGGCTTCCGAGTGGGCTGACGCTTCCGGTCAGTCACCGACTCAGGCTTCTGGAGGGTACGACGCGTCAGCCTGCGTCCCGTCCAGGTATTATTTGCCTTGTGTGGCCGACCGATAACTTCGGTCGGGAGAGCCTTTCGTTATAGATAGAATGCTGCGTTTTACAAGATTACATCACTCTAGGGCTCTCTGTACATTTGTAAGTGTAGGGAACTCCACGGTCGGTCAAGCCTTTTGCCATGTTCATCCTCCAAGTAGTAAGCGCCTGAATGCAATTTCTCTACTACCTTGAAAGGCCCGTCCCACTGTGGTTGTAATTTGTTCACATCACCGACCGGCTTTATACGTTTCCAAACTAGGTTCCCGGGTCGAAATGAGCGCGGCAACACCTTCTGGTCGTACCTTTGTTTCATACATTGACGGTACCTGAACATCCGGGAGGCTGCTTTTTCCCGGGCTTCCTCTATGAGGTCCAGCTCTAAGCGCCTTCTTTCATCATTTCCTTCCGCCGGGCGGCTTGCGCTTCCTCTACGTTGATATACTTAACAGCCTTCCCGAGCAGGCTGTCAAAATCCTTTGGTGGCTTCCTGATCAAGGATCGGAAGAAATCGCCCTCTTGGAGCCCCTGCGAGAAGGCGGTGACCAGTACTTCCGGCGTGGTATTGGGCACCTCGATAGCTATTCCATTGAACCTCTGGATGTAGGCCCGGAGAGATTCTTTCGGACCTTGCCTCAGAGCGAACAAATTGATGCTGGTCTTATGATGCCTCCGACTGCTTGCGAAATGTTGTAGGAACAGCCGCTTCACTTCTGCGAAACTCCCGACCGATCCGCCCGGGAGTCCATCGAACCATCGCTGAGCCTGCCCGGAGAGGGTTGTCAGGAAAGCCGGCATTTGACGCCCTCCGGGTATTGGTGCAGCCGGGCGGCGCTCTTAAACTTCATGACGTGTTCCTCGGGGTCGCTGGCCCCCGAATACTCAGGCATAGTGAAGAATCGCAGATGCTTGGGAACGGGGTCCCCAAGAATTTGTGGAGAGAAAGGGCTGTGAGTCGGATTCGCCGCAGCGGGGTCGGCCAACCCTTTCCCTTTATCGAGGCGCGCTTGATGCGCCCGGCTGGACGCTGAAGCTTCGGTCGGGGCCGAGTGGTCTTCGTTCTGAAAAAGTGCTCGGGGAAAATTTGGAACGACGGGGTCGGGCTGAGCAGCCATACCTCTTGAATTTCCCCGTATAGAGGGCCCAGGGGGCCGGGCCCCTTTGCTACCGGTCGGCGGGTGCGATTGTTGTGCCTTCTGCGTCCGGACAGCCATCAGCATTTCATATTCTTCTGGCGAAAGAGTAACCGTCAGTGGATTGGGGTTTTCCATTCTTCGCTCTCGATCAGGCAGAAGGCCCTCCTTCTAGCGCCAAATTGATCCTGTCGCCGAGCGCGATGGAGCCGCAACCGGATGACGGTGTAGAGGGGCGTGACGTGGATGATGACTGGATGTCCTCGCGCAGAATGGCAACGGGCGTGGGGTGTCCTCCGAATGGTCGGAAGCAGGTGCCGCCGGATGAACCCTCGACCGGATGGAGATGGACCTGGGGAGGAAGATGACCGTTAGCAACCTAGCCGGGAGACGTCCCGGCAAGGCACTCCGACGGTCAAGTCAGTACTCCGATGAACAAGGAAAATAATGGAGCACTGGAGACGAGAGGTTTCGCGCGTACCTGATAATGAGGAGGGGAGTGGCTTATATAGCCGGGGAAAAGGACCAAGTCTGACATGTGTCAGGACCTTCTGACAGGGTCAGAGGATATGGTATGGTTAGGTCGATTTGGGTATGACCTGTGTCAGGATCTTCTGACAGGATCAGAAGATATGGTATGGCTAGGTCGTTTTGAGTATGACCTGTGTCAGGATCTTCTGACAGGATCAGAAGATATGGTATGGTTAGGTCGTTTTGTAACCAACATTCTGTCGTATACTGTTTGTCTTATGTGAGGACAAAGACAGGTTTCTGTAAATCAGAGTGTCAGTTCACACGAATGGTGATAGCCTGTTATCTGCAGCTGGTGCAGGTGTATTCTGTCTGTACCCCAGAGGGCTTCCGAGAGAGTGCCCGAGTGGACACAGGGATGGCCCGCCCGGCTGGATTTCCAGCCTGGGTGTAAAGGACTGCCGGGCGGATGCACTCGGATGAGCGAGGCGTGTAAGCCTTAATGCGGCCGGGCGGGAATACCCGGATAGACGAGGCGTGTAAGCCTTAATGTGGTCGGCCGGGCAGAAATACCCGGATAGACGAGGCGTGTAAGCCTTAAGGTGGTCGGCCGGGCGGAAATACCCGGATAGACGAGGCGTGTAAGCCTTAATGTGGTCGGCCGGGTTGGACCGCTATATTTATTCTAACCAGCCACCCTGAGTCCGACCGGCCGGCGGGGACCCTGGGCCCGGCTGGGGTGTCAAGCTGGCTACCCGTACAATGATGTGGACCTTGCAGTTGGGGCAGGTCGTTTACCACGTTGGCTGTCCGTACGGTGCCAAAGATAGGGCGGGATCAAATAATATTATAACTAGATGATGCATGTATGACATGACATGTAATATTTTCATAATAAATATGAATGATGAAATATGATGTCATGGCATGTGATAGGGCATATAAAACATGGCATAGTAGCATAAAAGAATATACCTAGATTTCCTATCTAAGTATCAATAACTCATCGCTAAGCCATTGATAATCCTAAATTTGCCCTAATTTCCAAGATAATGCCAAAACCCCCCCAACTTGGCCTATCTTTGGATTCTAACCTAGTTGTGCCAACTTTATCAAGTTTAGTCCTCCAAAAATATAGTTTGGCACACATTTACTCCTCCTAGAGTAAATAAATGAATCCTTCATTTTCAAGGGTAGTAATTCCTTGAAAATGTCCCAAAGTGCCAACTTCATCAAGGTTGGGTTAACTACCCTTCCAATTAGAGTTGACACTCCCTAGACCTATCTAGGGTGTGGCGAACACACTCTTAGGAACCCAACACCTATTGGTGCTCCTAGGGTGTTCTAGGTATTCACTAGGGATGACCTCCCTTGATACCTTCCTAAAGACTTTCTTAGGCTTTTCCGAAGCCTTAGTCACCTTTGTCTTGTCTTGGTCAACTCTAGGGATGGCTTCCCTTGTGACCTTGACTTGACTCCTAGACCTAGATTTAGTTCCATATTTATATGGAACTCTATGATAGGATGAACCATCATCCTTAGTCTTAGGTTTGTACCACAAACCTTTCTTGCTCCTAGAAGGTCCTTGATTTCCTAAATCTAGGTTTTGATCCTTAGATCCCTTAAATAGATTTTCTATTCTTTTGAGGGATTTTTCTAATTTATCAAGTTTGGACCTCAAAACTTGATTTTCAATCAATACCTCCTCAAGGCTTGGTTTTCTAATATAGCCTTGGTGATTGTTTTTCTTAGCCTTGGATTGGGTAGGTCTACCTTGGAAATTCCTAATTTGTTCCCTATCCTTAGAGGTGGTAGTCCTAGCATGGAAAGCTCTATAGTTTTCCTTAGTGTTTTTATACCTCCTATTTTCATGATAAATAGCATTAAAATGATAATAGTTATCTCTAGCATGCATATTATCATGATGAAAATAAGTACCATTACCTAATGATACCTTAATCTTGTTCTTGGAGGCTCCCCCTTGATTTGAGCTCCTCCCTTTTGCCTTGGTCGGTTTCTTCCCCTTTGGACATTGATTTCGATAATGTCCATTTTCTTTGCATGAGAAGCACACTATGTGCTTCTTATCCTTCTTTATCACGGGGCCGACCTCCTTTGCCTTCTCCTTAGTCTTGGGTGCCATTTGCACCTTCTTCTTGATCAATTTTGGACACTTACTCTTATAGTGCCCTTTTTCCCTACACTCAAAACAAATGATATGTTTTTTTTTCACAACTTGAAATTCTTATACCTTCATGTGGTGTAGAGGAGGCACTTTCTTCTTCATTGACATTGGAATATGATGTTGAAACTTGTCTTTGATCCGATGTCAATGACACATTTTGCTCCCCCTCAATCCTAGAGGTGGAGGCTTCTTGAATTTCCTCTTCAACCCTTGAGGTAGAGGCTTCTTGAGCTTCATCTTCGGATGTTGAGCACCTCTCAACTTCCGAGTCCTCTTCACTTGATGAATCTCCCTCTTCGGATTTTTCTTGATTTGGTATAGTGGAGGGATCTTCATGAAGCCTTGCCAATTTGCTCCATAGCTCTTTCGCGTCTTGAAATTCTTCAATCTTGTCCAAGATGGTGCTTGGCAAAAGATTGATCAATAGCTTGATCACTTTGTAGTTGGCCTCGCATCTCTTGATTTGCTCCTCATTCCATTTGCTTTTCTTGAGGAGTTTTCCTTTTGAGCTTGTTGGAGCTTCAAAACCCTCCATTAGAGCAAACCATTGCTCTATCTCCATCATGAAATAATTTTCGATCTTTGACTTCCAAAGACCAAAATTCGCCTTGTCGAATGGTGGAGGTGCCCTTGTGTCATAGCCAAACTCCATTCTTGAAGTTGAAACTCCTTGATGATGACTTCTTGAAATTAGGGTTTCTTCCAACTTCTTCTTCTTCCTCTAGCTCTTGCCCTCTTGGCGATGAGTCCAAATAAGAGCAACCTTGCTCTGATACCACTTGTTGGGACCGATTGGCGAGCTAGAGGGGGGGGGGTGATTAGCTCCGATTTGTTTCGTGATGATTTGTCGCGGCGGAAGACTCGAGCAAACGCTAACACAAGGATTTACTTGGTATCCACCCCGGTCGGGTGACTAATCCAAGGATCCACTCTCCTCACACTCTCATGCACTATGAAAGTCTCATTCTTGAGGTGGAGAAATCTCTTACAAGCTTACAACAAGATACAACAAGGATCTAAGCAAATACAAAAAGAAATCTTACAAGATTTACAATGAATAAACTCTCTTTGCTTTCCTTGCTATCTTCAAGCTTGTGATTGCCTCTAGAACCTTGGAAATGCAGCAGCAATGTCCTCCAAGGCTTCCCTTGAAATGGCAATAATGTTGGAGAAGAAGAGAAGAAGAGCTCCAGCCAAAGACCTGCGCGAAAACCCTTATACCCGACGCCTAGGGTTTGGTAATCGATTAGCCAATCGATTACCACGTAGGATTTAGTCGTTCAACGGCTAGTTTTCGAACGGTAATCGATTAGCCAATCGATTACCCATGCCCTGAATCGATTACCCAATCGATTCAGAGCTTCTCTGTTCTCTCGCGCAAACTCTGTGATCGATTACCCCAATCGATCAAGAGACACCTTAATCGATTGACCAATCGATTAAGGAAGGCTGAATCGATTACCCAATCGATTCAGCTACCTTCTATCCTCTTGCATAAACTTCCCTAATCAATTCAGCTACCCAATCGATCACCCAGTTGATTGAGTCCAACCTAACTTGTCTCCACAAGTCTAGGATCCCCTACCAAGTGTCCGGTCAACCCCGTTGACCAACTTGGATTTCTCCTGCCTAGCTCCCAGCTCGGACTTACCCTGGTTCCCAACCAGATTCGCCTAACCCTCGAGTTAGGTCTAGTCTCTCGGTAGACTTCCACCTTGCCAGCATGCGATCTCCCCGATCCATCTGGACTTCACCTAGTCCCACTAGGTCTTTTCCCATGCCAGCGTACGATCTCCCCGATCTACCTGGACTTCACCTAGTCTCACTAGGTGTGCCTAGTCCCACTAGGTCTTTTGTCTTGCCAGCGTACGATCTCCTCGATCTACCTGGACTTCACCTAGTCCCACTAGGTGTGCCTAGTCCCACTAGGTCTTTTCCCGTCAAGCCTCCAGTCAACCTTGACTCACTTGACTTCCTACGACATTCAAACATTTTTGTCACATACAAACATCAATGTCAAACATCGAAACATACGACCTCAAGCTCACCCGAACTTTGTCAAACTAGGTCAACTCTGACCTAACCAGGATTGCACCAACATTTCCAAGATTAGTAATATGCAAACCTGAGCCATCACCTACTTGTACCGTATCCGAACCAGTATATGGTAGTACTTCTGTTAAGATATTGTAGTCTGATGTGACATGATGAGTTGCTCCAGTGTCAATATACCATTCAGTAGATAAAAATTTTGAAGGTTTGCCATGAGTAGGCACAGATGAGAGAGTTTTAGGACGGACTTGTGAAGTTAAAGATCCTCTTAAAGCTGAAGGGCCACCGATAAAGGTTCTGTCGAGTCTTTTAGGACATTGAATACTAGTATGTCCAATTTGGAGACAAATTTGACATCATCTTAAAGCTGAAGGACCACCGATGAATGTTCTGTCAAGTCTTTTAAGATATTGAATACCAGTGTGTTCAAATTGGAGACAAATTTGACATCCCTGAATATTCGATATCAAAATAATAATAAAGAACAAAAAATTGTTGTAGCTTGGGCCAAAAGGCACGGAGACTATTCCTCTTTCCCCCTACTTTCCTGTCATGAGTTGGCGGGTGATAAAAACGAGGAACGAGGATGACGAACCAAAAAAAAATAGAGGAGGAAGTTTTTTTTTCCTGAAAAAAAATGGTGATAGCAAGCGTCACATGAAGAAGAAGAAAAACGTTGCATAAAAATAGCGACACGTCAGGTATGAGGAGCTATGACTCTAATATCATATTAAAGTAAAAGAAGTAGAGAGAGAGAAGAGAGGTAGAGAGAAAGAAAGAGATAATAAAATAACTTTCTTGATTGAAAAAACTTATCCATGAGATACACAATTTATAGGGACCTTAGGAGACCTAGTTAAATGAAAAATTAATAACGAAACTGTTAATTAACAGATTTATAAAGAATCTGTCAATTAACAAATTAATAAAAAATATCTAATAATATAATAATATAAAATTATTTTTTTTAATCTCTTTTATACATAATATAAAAAATGAACCTAATCTAAGCTATCACCTCACAAAAGTCAGACCTATTGTTGGTTCATTTGATTTATTAGAACACCTCAACTACATTCCGTTAAGAGAATTATCATGTTGGTTTTTGATTAGAAAGTTGGTGAGTATCATTAATTTGGGATTAAACATTTTGCAATGAGCAATAAAATATTTAATGTTTATCATATTTTTACGTCAGACTTTCTGTTATAATGTACAATCTTAACAAATGCTATTCGCACAGACCATGCAGCCCTTAAAGATTTTTTTTTTTTATTTGTCTCAAACAGAATTGTTCTCTTAATTAAATTGAAAAACTCACTTACCAAGAAGATATCAGTTACATATTATGATGAATAATATGGTTTCCATCGAGAAGAAAGAGGGCAATCACTTCCAGGAAAGAATGCTTTCAATAATAATTATAAGAATGAAATGGTAGTTAATTGACTATATCAGAGCAGGTTTCAAATAACTGATTCTTGCCATATATAATCTAGGAAAATGTAGAAAGATGATTCCATTCCATGATGCAAGAACTTACCTTGATGCTTGTTCATAGCTGAAGAACTTCACAGCTGAGTTTGGGGCGTACGATACGTGCGCAGTTTGTACATTGCCTCGAAAACTCTCGGTTTTCCATATATATATATATATATATATGCTTGAGCCCTTGAATAGTTGCATTATACTGAATAGTATGGGGATTTTGAACCTATATGTACCACCATAAATACAACATGAGAAGGTATGCCTTGTTTGGGTGGTAAAATTTTCTATTTTGTTTTTATTTCTTAATTTGGCAAATTTAAATTTAATAGAAATGAATGATGATGTGGTAAATGTTTATTTTTCTTTTCAAATTTCACTGATTTTATTTTATTTTATAAAGACTTGATCTTGTTTTTATGAATCCAATGGTACCTTCACTATAAAAATAATAGCAAATAGCGACGGACGTAATCCGTCGCTATTCCATCGCAAAACACCAATAGCGACGGACTAGCGACAGAGTTAGCGCCGTCGGCCTAAAACCCGTCGCAGAGCTAAGGTAGCGGCGGGGAGGAAAACCTCCGTCGCTATATTAGCGACGGACATATAATCCCGTCGCAAACACCGAGAAAATGGGGTGACGTGGCCGGTGGATTTATTAGCGACGGATGGTCAAATATCCGTTGCAAATCGATTGTGTTAGCGACGGATAATGTCAAACTCCGTCGCTAATATATCGTAATAGCGACGGATTCGGTCAAAACCCATCGCTAATCGATTGTTATAGTGACGGAAAAGTCAATAATCCGTCGCTATTTGCGACGGATTTTTAAAAATATCCATCGCTAAATCTGAAAAATTTTGACAGACAAATGTTGTTTCTTCCACTTCCCATATATACATCAATAATATACAAAAGATCCAAACAAATATGAAACAAAAATAGATATATCAACATCCAAACATTCACAACAATCCAAACTTTCATTTCTAATCCAATCCAAACATTCATTTCGTAATGTATACATCCAAACTTTCATTTTGAATCCACTATCCAATCCAAACTTTCATTTCCAAACTTATACAATCCAAACTTTGAAACAAGAGTAAACATCCAAACTTTCCAATGGCTAATCTAATCCAAACAAGAGTAAGAGTAATAATCCAAATGTATACATCAAAAGAAGCTAAACATAATTCAGACTATACGAAAAGAATTATATACACCAAAATTTAGAGGCATTAGAGAAACATTACGTACATGAATATCGGAGTGAATAAAGGATGGAAAGGAAAAATATTCCTGTAGAATAGAAGATAAAAACAGTTAAATAGAATGAATATCTAAATATAACTCTAATAATATTAAATATGTAAATGAAAATTAACAAATAAGAAACAATTAAGGAATAATATCGAATATGCATACCTTTCAAGCAGGGGAAGAATTCTGAATTCAACTCTGATAATGTGCAATTTGTAAACAGAAATGAAGTAATAAGAAAGCAATCATTATTAATATAATAACTCAATCCACTGTTACTGAAAAAATATAGAGAAAAATAGAATATACCACTAAAATATCTCTACTGCTGTGTAGTATCCTCAGGATCCCGTGTCTCCTGAGACTCAAAACGAGGGGCGGGAGGGGCTGGCATCTGTGTCATCGGCGATAGGGTCGCTGCAAAAGCTTGCATATTTCTTATTACCTCTTCAGTGTGTGCCTAGCGAGCCCGTAAATCAATTTATCTAATTAATCAAACAAATAATCTAATTATTCAAACATGATCTAATTAATGAATCAATAAATCTAATTAATCAACAAATTAATCTAATTATTCAAATAATTAATCTAAAATTAATCAAACATGGTTGAATCAATTAATCTAATTAATCAAACAATTAATCTAAAATTAATCAAATAATTGATCAATTAATTATATAATTAATGAATTAACGAAGGAATTAATAACTAAATTAATTAAATAATTAATTAATTAATTAACTGATTAATTAAATAAATAATAAATTATTTATTGCTGCCACTGGCCGCTGGTCGTAGCAGGCGTCTCCGGCCGCAGCAGGCGGCGACAGGCCGCAGCAGCCAGAGCGTGGCCGCACTTGCCTGCGAGCAGCCGCGCTTGCCCGCAAGCGGTCGTGCCAAGTCGTGCCTGCCCGGAGAAGACGACGACGCCGCGGAAGCACAAACCAAGGACGAAAATACGGCAAATGTGGCTTAGCTCTCGTACCTTGGATCGGAGGAGGGTTCGCCGGAGGACAATCGCAGAGATCGTCGGAGAGGGGAGAGCTAGGGCTTTGACCGATCGGGTGGCTGCGGGGAGGGCACCCGTTGCATTTTTAACCTATTATTGCGACGGAATTAACTTGTCCGTCACTGATTAGTGACGGACAAGTTAATTCCGTCGCAATAGCGACGGATAATTTAAATCATTCGTCAATATAGCGACAGCTTTGGCCACGTCCGTCGCTATATTTAGGAGTTTGACCTGGCGGTAAAATATAACGACGGATACTATCTATCGGTCGCTAATAGCGACGGACAATAAAAATAGTCCGTCGCTATTTGCTTTTTTTTTTTTGTAGTGCTTGTTTGTCTAAATGATTTAGTTTTGAACCTCAAAAAAATTAGAAAGAAAAAGATTGGTTTTCAAGAGTACAGCAAGAGAAGTTTGGGTATGGAAAATAGAAAGGTGAGAGGAAGATGTGAATTGGGAAAATAACAAACCAAGTGCACCTTTTGGAATTACACAATTACTTTTGGTGCACCTATAGGTTGCCAATAATTTTTTTAGTCTACTCTACTACTTTCACTGCCCATCCATAAGAAAATGTGCCAATATTTAATTGTATGGAAACTATTGGCAGTCATTAGAATGCTTTCTAAATTAACAATACTTGATGGTTTTGAATGGTCGTGAATGGAAATTTTAGCCAAAGAAAACTTGGTTTATAAAAAATTAATATCTAGTTGATAAAAGAAGGCATACAATCACTAAAGGGAAGGAATGAAAAATAATAGATATTCCATACAAAACTACACCTGCAATAGGATTTTTATGTTGTACTATTGTTTTTAATCTGTGTATGCCTAATCTTACAACAAATCAATAAAAAAAAATTCTCGTCTTCAATCTGGTTATCAAAATATCTGATCACCTGATTCGAGGAAGATTACTTGCAGTTCCAGGTGATCCTGTCCTATATTTTGCACGATATGGGTAGCCAACGTGGCGAACGACCTGGCCTGCTTCAGGGTCCACGTCATTATACGAGTAACCGACTCAACAAACATTCTGGCCGGGCCCCAAAGCCTTCACCGGCTGGTCGGGCTTAAGGCAGCCGGGTAGAATAAATATAGTGGTCCATCCGGTCGGTCAAGCCCGGCCTGCCACATTAAGACTTACCCACCTCATTCAGCCGGGTGCATCCGCCCGGCAATCCATGCTCGTGACCTGACACCCATCCGGGCGAGCCGGCCGGATGTCCACTCGGGCTCTCTCTCGGAGTCATCCTGGATAAAGACAAAATATACCTGCACCAGCCGCAGGTAACAGGATGTCACTCCTCGTACGAGCTGACACTCTCTGACAGGCGCCGCCTTACCGAGACCTGTCTTTGTCCTCGCATAAGACAAATAGTATACGACAAAAAAAAGATGGTTACAGTCGACACAACCATGCCATATCCTCTGACCCTGTCAGAAGATCCTGACACAGGCCATACCCATATCGACAGCACCATACCACATCTTCTGACCCTGTCAGAAGATCCTGACACAGGCCATGCCTGGTCCTTTTCCCCGGCTATATAAGCCACTCCACTCCTCATTCTCAGGTACGCATACATACTCGCGCGAATCCTCTTATCTTTCCAGTGCTCCATTATTTCTACTGTTCCTCGGAGTACTGACTTGATCGTCGGAGTGCCTTGCCGGGACGTCTCCCGGCTGGGTTGCTAACGGTCATCTTCCTCAGCAGGTTCACCTCTCGTCGGCCGGCCCTGCACCAGGCGACATCCACTTCCATTCGGTCGGAGGATACCCCCCCCCACGAAGCTGCCATTCTGCGCGAGGACGCCCCGTCAGCATCTACGTCGTTCATCCCTACACCGTCATTCCGGTTGCGGCTCCACTACGCTCGGCGACAGGATCAAATTTGGCGCTAGAAGGAGGGCCTTCCGCCTGATCGAGAGCGAAGAATGGATAACCCCAACCCCCTGACGGTTACTCTTTCGCCAGAAGAATATGAAATGCTGATGGCTGCCAGGACACAGAAGGCCCAACAATCGCATCCGCCAACCGGTAGTCAAGGGGCCCGACCCCCTGGGCCCTCTGTACGGGGAAATTCAGAAGGTATAGCTGCTCAGCCCGATCCCCGTGCTCCTAATTTTCCCCGAGCACTCTTCCGGAACGAGGCCCACTCAGTCCCGACCGAAGCCTCAGCATCCAGTCTGGCGCACCAGACACGCCCAGATAAAGGGAAAGGGTTAGCTGACCCCACGGCGGCCTGTCCGACTCGCAGCCCTTTCTCCTCACAAATTCTTGGGGATCCCGTTCCCAAGAACCTACGATTCTTCACCATGCCAGAGTACTCGGGGGCCAGTGACCCCGAGGAGCACGTCATGAAATTTGAAAGCTCGGCCCAGTTGCACCAATACCCGGAGGGCGTCAAATGTCGCGCTTTCCTGACAACCCTCTCCGGGCCGGCTCAACGATGGTTTGGCGGGCTCCCGAGTGGATCAGTTGGGAGTTTCGCAGAGGTAAAGCGGCTGTTTCTGCAACATTTTGCAAGCAGTCGGAGGCACCACAAGACCAGCCTCAATTTGTTCGCTCTGAAGCAAGGTCCGAAAGAGTCACTCCGGGCCTACATACAGAGGTTCAATGGAGTAGCGCTAGAGGTGCCCAATACCACCTCCGAAGTACTAGTCACCGCCTTCTCACAAGGGCTTCAAGAGGGTGATTTCTTCCGATCCCTGATCAGGAAACCACCGAAGGATTTCGACAGCCTGCTCGGGAAGGCTGGTAAGTATATCAATGTGGAAGAAGCACAAGCCGCCCGGCGGAAGGAAGCGATCGTAAGCCCATCGCCCGCACCTCAACACAACAGATCGCCAGGGGGACCGATTCGCAGCCCCCGACCGGCCGATCGGCTCGGAATGAGACCCCAGCAAGTGCAAGTGGCACAGGGGAATTGGCCCAACAGATGGGCCCCGTATTGTGCGTTTCACCAATGCAATACGCACAACACTGAGGACTGCCGAGCAAGCAACAGAGCTCGGACCCCGCACGGTAGGGGTCAAGGACGGCAAACCCAGCAGGGACGCGGGCGCGGTCAAGGAGCCACAGCCCAGCAAGGACAAAGGCGGGATGCCCCCGCCGCCCGGCAATTGTTTCCTCGGCCCGAGCAGGAAGAGGTGGAGGAGCTTGACGAAGATCAAGCTAATCACCAGAACGCCGTCAGAGGGGGCGTCAATGTGATTTCCGGAGGTCCCACCGGCGGCGACTCCAACCGAGCCAGAAAAACGCAGGTTCGCCGACTGGAAATTCATCAAGTCGGAGTCAGCACCTCTCAAGCTCAAGGGCCCCAAATCAACTGGGGGCCGCAGGATTTACAAGGATTGGAGGTGCCGCACGATGACCCGCTGGTCATCACAGCTGTCATCGCCAACTATGAAGTCCACCGAACCATTGTGGACACCGGCAGCTCGGTAAACATTTTATATAAACGAGCTTTCGATCAACTGCAAATTGAGTTATCGCAGCTAGAGATGGTGGCTACTCCCCTGTTCGGATTTACGGGAAATGAAGTGCAGCCGATCGGACAGATACGGCTGGCTGTCTCACTTGGAGAGGAGCCACTCAAGAGAACCCGATGGACCACGTTTCTGATCGTGGATGCCCCTGCTGCCTACAACGCCATCCTCGGTCGACCGGCTCTCAATGAGTTCAGAGCGGTAGTTTCCACCTACTACCTTAAGGTGAAGTTTCCGGTCGGCGACAGAGTCGGCGAGGTGAAAGGCAATCAGACCGTGGCCCGGCGCTGCTATGCTGATGATGTCCGCTCGGGGGGTCAAAAGGCGAGGCGGGCAGGTAGCAGCTGCAACATGGTGCAAGCCTCCCCTTGGGCAGAATTGCGGGAAGACAAAGAGGAGGTACAACTCTTGCCTGGTCGGGAAGATACCAAAATACAAATTGCTGCAGGACTTCCCGAGGAGCTGAAGCAATCCCTCATCGACTCCCTCGCCCGGAATCAAGATGTATTTGCCTGGTCGCCAAAAGACTTGAAGGGAGTCCGACCGGAAGTTGCAGAACACCAGCTCCATGTTTACCCAGGTGCGCGGCCGGTCAAGCAACGAAGAAGAGATCGCAGCGCTGCGCAAAATCAAGTCATCCGGGCGGAAGTGGAAAGACTGCTGGAAGCAGGACACATCCGGGAAGTTCAATTCCCGGCCTGGTTGGCCAACGTGGTGCTGGTGTCCAAACCAAATGACAAGTGGCGGGTATGCATTGATTTCCGAGATCTCAATCGTGCATGCCCGAAAGATTGCTACCCACTTCCACGGATCGATCAACTGGTCGACTCGACGGCCGGCAGCGAGTTCATATCAATGCTGGATGCGTACCAGGGGTACCACCAAGTCCCGCTGGCTGTGGCCGACCAAGAAAAAGTAAGCTTTGTCACGGCTGACGGCACTTACTGCTACACCGTCATGCCGTTTGGCCTCAAGAATGCGGGCGCCACCTATCAAAGAATGATGAACAAGGTGTTCCGGTCGCAAAGGGGGCGTAACGTCGAAGTATATGTCGACGATATTCTGATCAAGACTGCCCGGGCGGATGAACTAATCTCCGACATTGAAGAAACTTGCCAAACGCTGCGGCGGTTTGGCCTAAAGCTTAATCCGGCCAAATGTTTATTCGGAGCTCGGAGCGGGAAGTTCCTTGGTTATATCGTCACCGAACGGGGCATTGAAGCAAATCCGGGCAAAGTAAACGCCATCATGGAGATGCCGGCTCCAAGGAATCTAAGAGAAGCTCAACGGCTGACCGGACGGATAACGGCCTTGTCAAGATTCATTTCCCGGTCAGCCGAACGGGGCTTGCCTTTTTTCAAGACCTTGCGTCGAACCACCAAATTTCAGTGGGATGCGGAGTGTGACAAGGCCTTCGAAGAGCTGAAATCGTACCTGGCGGAATTACCAACGCTCGCCCGGCCAGAGCCTGGGGAGAATTTATTTGTATATCTAGCAACTTCCGCTGACTCGGGCAGCATGGTGTTGGTCCGGGAAGACAAAGCTGAGCAGCGGCCGGTGTATTTCTTTGCACATCTATTTAAAGGAGCCGAGTGTCGGTACACGACACTCGAAAAATTGGGCTACATACTGTTCTTAGCCGCCCGGCGACTCAGACCATATTTCTTAGCTCACCCGATTACTGTATTGACTAACAGTAACTTGGGTCGCGTGCTTACAAATCCGGATGCTTCAGGGCGGCTAGTCAAGTGGACAACTGAGCTAAGCGAATATGACATACAATATATACCCCGGCCGGCTATCAAGGCTCAGGCCTTAGCCGATTTTCTCACGGAATGGCATCCCGACGAAGCCGAAGGCGTATGGAAAGTGTACGTTGATGGGGCATCCTCTCGGCAAGGAAGCGGAATCGGCGTTCTCATGGTTTCTCCCGAAGAAGAGCGGCTACACCTGTCAGTACGATTGGAACACAAGGCAACTAATAATGAAGCTGAATATGAAGCACTAATAGCCGGTCTGCAAGCCGCCCGGCATATCGGCGCCACCCGGGTGTGGCTATATTCAGATTCGCAGCTTGCTATACAACAACTAGCCGGTAACTTCGAAGTCAACAGTGACCGGCTGCAAGAGTACATCGATGCATATGAGCAGTTGAAGGCGGGTTTCCGGGAGGTACTCTTGCAGAAGATCCCTCGAGAAAGCAACTTGAAGGCAGATGAGCTGGCCAAATTAGCCAGTGCAGTCGGATCTTGGGTGGTCCCCCGGCCGGCCTGCCATGCCTTATTTGTCATGCAAATCGAGCAGCAGGCGGAAGCTGAATTGGAGACCGATTGGAGAACTCCCTTGATTGCATTCTTGACCAGGGGAAAAGTGCCGTCCGACCGGGAAGAGGCTCGTCTGTTCAGAAAGAGAGCCGCGCAATACACTATGGTCGGAGATGTCCTCTATAAACGTGCTCACGCCCGGCCATTACTCAAATGCCTTAGCAGTGAAGATGCAGATTATGTGCTTCGAGAGGTCCATATGGGGGTCTGCAGTAATCATTCAGGAGGTAGAGCCACCGCCCGGAAAGCTCTTTTGGCCGGGTACTATTGGCCAACTTTACAAAAAGATGCCGACCGGTTGGCCGCAACATGCATATCTTGTCAGAAACATCAGTGCCTGCCACACCGGCCAACCGAAGTAATGAAGACATCGGCAGTCTCTTGCCCGTTCGACCAATGGGGCATGGATATCGTAGGTCCGTTCCCTACCGCCCCCGCTCAGAAGAAGTTCTTATTGGTCGCGGTGGATTATTTCTCTAAATGGGTGGAAGCAGAGGCGCTAGCTAGAATCACCGAGCAGACGGTGATTAAGTTCCTTTGGCAAAATATTCTATGCAGATACGGGATCCCCCACAAGTTGGTGTCTGACAACGGTCGGCAGTTTCAAGGAAAGAAAATCAAAGAATGGTGCTCGACTTACGGTATCCATCAGGCTTTTACATCCGTGGCGTATCCACAAAGCAACGGCCAAGCAGAAGTCACCAACCGAGAAATCTTGAGAGGGCTCAAAACCAAACTGGATCATGCAGGAACCAACTGGGTAGAACAGCTGCCCGGGGTCCTTTGGGCGAACAGAACCACACCCAGAGAAGCTACCGGGCAAACGCCTTTCCACCTCGTCTATGGCAGCGAGGCGGTGGTGCCGGTCGAGGTCGGCTGTGAATCCGACAGGCGGTTAAGCTATGATGAAGGGAATGAGGAAAGAAGACGCCTAGAGCTTGACCTCATAGAGGAAGTCCGGGAAAAAGCAGCCGCCCGGATGTTCACGTACCGTCAGCGCATGAAACAAAGGTACGACCAGAAGGTGTTGCCGCGCTCGTTTCGACCTGGAGACCTTGTCTGGAAACGAATAAAGCCGGTCGGTGATGTTAACAAATTACAACCACAGTGGGGCGGACCCTTCAAAATCGTCCAGAAATTGCATTCAGGCGCCTACTACTTGGAGGACGAACATGGAAAGAGGCTGAACCGACCGTGGAGTGCCCTACACTTGAAAATGTACAGAGAGCCCTAGAGTAATGCGAGCTTGTAAAACGCCACATTTTAGCTATATCGAAAGGCGCACCCGACCGAAAATTCCCGGTCGGCCATGTAGGCAAAGTCATACCTGGACGGGACGCTGGCTGACGCGTCATACCCTCCAGAAGCCTGGACTGGTTCCCGGTCGGAAGCGTGGCGTCCCACGTGAAAGATTGGCCCATCCGGAAGCCTAAAGGCGGTTCCCGACCGGAAGCGTGGCGACCCACGCCGAAGGCTGGTCCCCTTTGGAAGCCTGAGTCGGCGACTGACTCTTCGCGTCAGCCCACTCGGAAGCCTGGACTGGTTCCCGGTCGGAAGCGTGGCGTCCCACGTGAAAGATTGGCCCATCCGGAAGCCTAAAGGCGGTTCCCGACCGGAAGCGTGGCGACCCACGCCGAAGGCTGGTCCCCTTAGGAAGCCTGAGTCGGCGACTGACTCTTCGCGTCAGCCCACTCGGAAGCCTGGACTGGTTCCCGGTCGGAAGCGTGGCGTCCCACGTGAAAGATTGGCCCATCCGGAAGCCTAAAGGCGGTTCCGACCGGAAGCGTGGCGACCCACGCCGAAGGCTGGTCCCCTTTGGAAGCCTGAGTCGGCGACTGACTCTTCGCGTCAGCCCACTCGGAAGCCTGGACTGGTTCCCGGTCGGAAGCGTGGCGTCCCACGTGAAAGATTGGCCCATCCGGAAGCCTAAAGGCGGTTCCCGACCGGAAGCGTGGCGACCCACGCCGAAGGCTGGTCCCCTTTGGAAGCCTGAGTCGGCGACTGACTCTTCGCGTCAGCCCACTCGGAAGCCTGGACTGGTTCCCGGTCGGAAGCGTGGCGTCCCACGTGAAAGATTGGCCCATCCGGAAGCCTAAAGGCGGTTCCCGACCGGAAGCGTGGCGACCCACGCCGAAGGCTGGTCCCCTTTGGAAGCCTGAGTCGGCGACTGACTCTTCGCGTCAGCCCACTCGGAAGCCTGGACTGGTTCCCGGTCGGAAGCGTGGCGTCCCACGTGAAAGATTGGCCCATCCGGAAGCCTAAAGGCGGTTCCCGACCGGAAGCGTGGCGACCCACGCCGAAGGCTGGTCCCCTTTGGAAGCCTGAGTCGGCGACTGACTCTTCGCGTCAGCCCACTCGGAAGCCTGGACTGGTTCCCGGTCGGAAGCGTGGCGTCCCACGTGAAAGATTGGCCCATCCGGAAGCCTAAAGGCGGTTCCCGACCGGAAGCGTGGCGACCCACGCCGAAGGCTGGTCCCCTTTGGAAGCCTGAGTCGGCGACTGACTCTTCGCGTCAGCCCACTCGGAAGCCTGGACTGGTTCCCGGTCGGAAGCGTGGCGTCCCACGTGAAAGATTGGCCCATCCGGAAGCCTAAAGGCGGTTCCCGACCGGAAGCGTGGCGACCCACGCCGAAGGCTGGTCCCCTTTGGAAGCCTGAGTCGGCGACTGACTCTTCGCGTCAGCCCACTCGGAAGCCTGGACTGGTTCCCGGTCGGAAGCGTGGCGTCCCACGTGAAAGATTGGCCCATCCGGAAGCCTAAAGGCGGTTCCCGACCGGAAGCGTGGCGACCCACGCCGAAGGCTGGTCCCCTTTGGAAGCCTGAGTCGGCGACTGACTCTTCGCGTCAGCCCACTCGGAAGCCTGGACTGGTTCCCGGTCGGAAGCGTGGCGTCCCACGTGAAAGATTGGCCCATCCGGAAGCCTAAAGGCGGTTCCCGACCGGAAGCGTGGCGACCCACGCCGAAGGCTGGTCCCCTTTGGAAGCCTGAGTCGGCGACTGACTCTTCGCGTCAGCCCACTCGGAAGCCTGGACTGGTTCCCCGGTCGGAAGCGTGGCGTCCCACGTGAAAGATTGGCCCATCCGGAAGCCTAAAGGCGGTTCCCGACCGGAAGCGTGGCGACCCACGCCGAAGGCTGGTCCCCTTTGGAAGCCTGAGTCGGCGACTGACTCTTCGCGTCAGCCCACTCGGAAGCCTGGACTGGTTCCCGGTCGGAAGCGTGGCGTCCCACGTGAAAGATTGGCCCATCCGGAAGCCTAAAGGCGGTTCCCGACCGGAAGCGTGGCGACCCACGCCGAAGGCTGGTCCCCTTTGGAAGCCTGAGTCGGCGACTGACTCTTCGCGTCAGCCCACTCGGAAGCCTGGACTGGTTCCCGGTCGGAAGCGTGGCGTCCCACGTGAAAGATTGGCCCATCCGGAAGCCTAAAGGCGGTTCCCGACCGGAAGCGTGGCGACCCACGCCGAAGGCTGGTCCCCTTTGGAAGCCTGAGTCGGCGACTGACTCTTCGCGTCAGCCCACTCGGAAGCCTGGACTGGTTCCCGGTCGGAATCGTGGCGTCCCACGTGAAAGATTGGCCCATCCGGAAGCCTAAAGGCGGTTCCCGACCGGAAGCGTGGCGACCCACGCCGAAGGCTGGTCCCCTTTGGAAGCCCGAGTCGGCGACTGACTCTTCGCGTCAGCCCACTCGGAAGCCTGGACTGGTTCACGGTCGGAAGCGTGGCAGCCCACGTGGAAGATTGGTCCATCCAGAGGCTTGAGAAGCCTAACATATTTATAAACTGGTTTGGTTCCCCGACCGGGCGTGTGGCGGCCCACATCCCTCAGTCGGACAAGCCAGCCGTCTACCTTACACTTGGCCGTTTTCCTAACTGGTTTGGTTCCCCGACCGGGCGTGTGGCGACCCGCACCCCTCATTCGGACCGATCCGCCAGCCGACTATATACTGGGCCATTTCCCCAGGGCATTGAGCCTCCTAAAGTA
>JAGFNQ010008022.1:0-20597 GCA_024364735.1 Boesenbergia rotunda
TCTATCGTTTCTCTCGATCCAACAAGTGGTATCAGAGCGGGTAGCTCAAATTTGGTGCAACCACCAATTTGAGAATTTTTTGGATTTTATTTAAATTTTTTTAATCTTTTTCTTTCTTTCGAAATTTTCTCATTAATCGAGGTTGGTGCAACACCCCTAGATAAATATTTCTTTCTTCATACCACACTACTAATCCAAGACCAAGTCTTGGGATATCTCTCTTTTTCTTAAGTTTCAGATAAATGGTCATGCAAGAAGGCTTCAGCACTGCAAGACCACCTCTCTTCAGTGGGGAAGATTTCTCCTACTGGAAGAGTAGAATGGATGTCCACCTGAAAACTCAAGTGGACATGTGGATAATCATCCAGTCCGGACTGGAGATTCCGAAAAATGCTGAAGGAGTACCTCAAACCTACACTGAGTGGGACACCGCTCTGAAACGGAAAATTGAAGCTGATGCAAAGGCGACCCAGACTCTCCAATGCGGCTTAACAAAAGAGGAGCTGAACCGGGTGGGTCCTTTCAACAGTGCCAAGGAGCTGTGGGGGAAACTGATCGAGCTGCACGAAGGAACATCAGACACTCGGATCAGCAAGAGGGATCTCCTCCTGAACAAGCTGTATACGATCAAAATGACCGACAACGAAACAGCAGCTCAACTCCACGCCCGAATTCAGGAATTGATGAACGGACTACACACCATCGGTCACAAGGTAGAAAACCGTGACCTAATAAGGTACGCTTTAAATGCTTTCCCAAGAAACACCTTGTGGGCATCTATGGTAGATGCATACAAGGTCTCAAGGGACCTTTCAAAAATTAAATTAGATGAATTGTTCTCTGAATTAGAATTACATGAACAGACTAACTACAATTTGGCCGAGAAAGAAATTGCCTTTGTTGCAGGTAAAACTGGAAGAACAACAAAGAAAAAGCCTCAACCTGAACCCGAGTCTAACTCAGACTCAGACTCAGAAGACGAAGAAGGAGATCGACCTAAGCTGGTCCGACTGGCCCGAAGCTACTACAAGGAATTGAAGAACCAAACCAACAAACGGAAAGTCAGCCGAAGAAAGGATGAACCAGCTAAACCTGCAAACAAAAAGAACAATCCCAACGTGACCTGCTACGAGTGCAAGAAGAAGGGTCACTACAAGACGGAGTGTCCGAACCTAAAGGAGACCAAGAAGAATAGAAGGAAGAAGAAGGCACTTCAAGCAACGTGGGACGAGTCCTCCTCCTCCGAAGAAGAAGAGGTCCAACAGTCGAACCTACTCGCACTAACCACCTCAGAAGAAGTCGAGACCGAATCAGAATCAGAACAGGACGACGGCAAACTGACATTTTCAGAGGACGGCAAAATCAAGGTAAGTGGTTTTACTAGAAGTCAGTTAAACGAGTTAATTTCATATCTTTCTCGAGATTTGGCGAAAGCTAAACTCCGAGTCGAATCCCTCCGACAGGAAGTAAAACTCCTGAAAGAGGGAGCTGACTCTAGACCCTTAACTGAGAAGGTTCAAGAAGGAACCTCTACTCAAGTTGAAAAATTTGAGAAAGAGAACTCCTCCCTGAAAACTCAGGTTAAGGATCTTAGATCAGCGTTAGAACGATTTACTTCTGGTTCCAAGAATCTTGACATGATTCTTGGAAAACAGAAATCGGTTCTAAATCGATCCGGACTAGGCTACAGAACCAAATCTAGACAAAGATCCTACTTTGCTGTACTGAACCAGTCCAGACCTGAAGTTCAGGCATGGGTACCCAAAATATGCCTGAACAAACCAACTGGATCAAATCAATTCTGGATCCCCAAGGACAAGATTCACATCTTGCCAGACCATTATCGTGGCTTTAGTCCAGGGGGAGCCAAATTGAAAACAATATTCATTGTTAGATAAAATTCAATTCTTGCTTGCAATTTGCATGATTGATTGTTTACTTAATTTCTGTAATTTACCATGTTTAGATTTAGGAATGGTTAGTTTAAGGACTGAACCAATTTAACTAAAATCTGCCAACATAGTATTGGGTGGAGGTGAGATGATAGTACGTTAGGGAAACCAATTCTAATAAGGTCAAGTATTCTCTACTTGGTCTCTTTAGACTGGTGAAACTAGCCGAAGCTACCGATCCAAGACTCAAACTAGTTAGACCAGAATTTTTCAAAGATTAATTTTGAAAATGAAATTTCACTGAAAGTCTTTGTCAAGGAAAGGGTTGATGATCCAATAAGGCTACGGCCAAAGAAGGCCTAGTGCCTCACCAAGACCTGGAAGCCAATTTTTGAAATTCAAATTCAAATTATTCTTTGTCAAAATTGAATCTAGCACAGATTTTCAGTCAGTTGTAGATTTAAACATTCCTTTCAAAATAAAGTCAATTGTTTTCAAAATTAATTAAAGTTTTTCAAAATAAGTCATGTTTTCCAAAATTTCTATTATCAAAACCTGTCTCACAAAACCTGTAAGGCTAACGTGATTGAAAACCCTAGATTGGGTGAGACAGTAAAATTAAACTCAATTGTAATTCCGTTAATACCTATATTATGGTTTAATCCTGTAGTTCAGAACATAGTCAAACCATGGTCAAAGCAGTCAAACCATAGTCAAAGCAGTCAAATCATATAAAACCATGTCAAACCAACTAAACCATGGTCAAACAATGACAAGACATCAAATTTGTCACTTCCTACACACCCCGGGCGCCCCCACCATGCCTTTATCTTCTCTCAAGGCAAAAAGTTGCCTCTGACCCTTGACCAGGGCGCCCGGAACCACGCGGGCGCCCCCATAACAGTCAAAGCATCAAAAGCTGCAAAATCACCCTGACCGGGGCGCCCGGGCCACTGCGGGCGCCCCCAACCAGCCTAAGTCACTGCCAAAGGTAGTAGGCACTGTCCCGGGCGCCCGGGAGCTCCCGGGCGCCCCCAATAACCTGCCTATAAAAAGGCATCCGAACCCTTTCTTCTTCCCACACCAAATATCATCCTCCTTCCTCACTTCCTTCCTTCCAAGGAGATCAAGTGACACTTGTGCTTCCTCAATCTCAACCATGCCTCCCCGGAATGATTTTTTTTTGCATCTAGAATTATTTTCTTAATTCATTCCTTTTAGAATTATTTTCTTAATTCATTCATTATAAATGCATCTTTCTTAACTTAGAAAACGTCGAGCAAACCAAGCGAACCCCGGTACCGAACCGAGTCCCGACCCTAGGTTCCCTACTCTAGAACTTTGTAATAAGTTTGCTCGAACAACCTATAAGCCAATCAAAACTAGCTATCTAAATAGACACTTCTTCACTCAATCTGTCCTTTATCCATGAATGTTATAAATTTTTATCAACTAGACAATCTAGTCTTCTGCACTCATTCAATTAACACAACTTTATGTGCAGAATTCTATAATAACATAGTCAGGCAAAACGATCTCACATTTGTCACTACTGTTCAAGGGATACCCTTGTCTATCACCCCTACCTTACTAAATCGATTTCTTGGACTACGACCTTCCCAATCCACCTTTTGTTGCTATCCTCCTAGGGACCCTCCATTTGATGCTCCCTACTCCCACATTACTCTAGACACTCTCCACTCCTATTTCTATAGGGAAGCTAGACTCCCCGTAGCTAGACAATTTCAGTCCGTTGACCTTCAGGCCCAGGACTACGCCCTGTACAGAGTCCTGGTCCGCTGTATATTATCACTATCCACTAGAGATGTCGCGACCATGCGACCTTTTCATGCCTTCCTTCTATATGCCTGATCCATTATCTTGACATTGACCTTGGACTACACATCTTTCATACTATTTTGCATGCATCCAGTGTTACGACTCAGGGACGGGTGCGCACTCCCTTCTGCCACATCATCACCTCCCTCCTTCATCACCACGGTCGTGACATTACCTTGGGTGAAATAACCGCGATGACCGATTTTAATGAGATAGGGTTTAGGAACTTCTCTTTAGCTGGTCTAGAGGTATCGGCCACCGGGGTTTTGAGTTGGAAATGACAGCGAGCCGGGGCTCCGATCGACTCCGACGAGGAGATAGACATTGACGTTGCTGATCTCGCAGCAGAGATACGGGACCATATAGACCAGCCTCCACCACCGACCATCGACCAGCGCTTCGCACAGATGCAGACGGAGATCCACAGTCTTCGAGAGGAGGCCGAGGCCTATCACTTAGAGCAGATGGACGCTCGTAGAGCCGATCGAGAGGTGGCCGATGCACGATACATTGAGATGATGTCGCTTCTCAGAGCATGGCAGCCTGGCTCATCTGACCACCCTGGCCTGTCTTCATAGTTAAACTATTTCAGCCGATGCATTGTATTAGTAACTAAAACTTGACTCATGCCTGACTTGTATGACTGTGTTGTTTTTTTTACTAGCTGACTTATGGAAATGAGTACTTATTTTTTTTTTATCTATTTTGATCAGCAGTTAGGATTATTCTTGGTAGAATAGATTCAATCTACTGTTAGTTTTCTTACTAATTTTAAAATCAGCCTTTTAAATTTTTAAAATCAGTTCTTAAAGTAGTTTTTAAATGCAATTAAAATCAGCTTTTAAAGTAGTTTTTAAATGCAATCAAAATCAGCTTTTACTTACTTTTGAAAAGTTAAACTTTTGACTTAGTTTTATTTTAAAAAACTACCCCTTTCAAAACTATAGCTTTTTCGCAAATAGACTTTAGCCTAGGCCCTAACCCTAGAAATGCATGCACCTATAGATTTAGAAGCCAGCATCTCACAAGCACCTTAGGGTACTTTTGATTGATAACCTAGAATGGGGTGAGATGCTTAGGTCTTTGCCTTAATTCAAGATGATTTAAGTCAGTGCATCTGCAGTAATTGGGGCACTAAATACAACTTACACAGTAATCAAGTAAGTGTCAAGTTTAGAAAATCTAACTTGAACATAACACTTAACTTGACTAACCCTGGCGAAAATTACTGCTTATAGCAGTTAGTAAGTAGCTGATTGGGTTAGACAGGACCCTAAAAGAGAAAATTGAAACTGATTTGGTTTAATTCATATCCTGAACTGATTCAGTACAGCGAATTATGCAATTTATTATTTCTTATGCAATTTATTAATCCTGCTCTTGCTATATTTATTTGTTTTTGATATATGGCAAAGGGGGAGAGATAGGAAAGGAGAGTTTAGAATTTTTTTTATCCAAAAATTTCCAAAATTTCAAACTCTATATTCAAAAAGTAAGCTTTCAAATTTTCCTAAATACTTCAAACTTAAAATTTTTCAAATTCTACTAAGTACTTGAAATTAAATTTTTTTTTCTTTCCTACTAAGTATTTTAAACTTAAGATTTCAAAAACATTCTAAGTATTTTAAACTTAAGTTTTCAAAAATATTCTAAGTATTTTAAACTTAAGTTTTCAAAAACCTTCTAAATACTTCAAACTTAAGTTTTCAAAAACTTTGCTGAGTACTTAAAACTTAAATTTACGAAATTCTATTTAGTACTCAAACTTAAGTTTTCAATCCCTCGTAATACATAAACTTAAGTTTTCAAATTTATCTAAGTATTTAAACTTAAATTTTCTACAGGAATAAATTTTTCAAAGTGAACGACCAAATTTTTTTTGTTTTGTTTTTGTCACTAAGTAAAATTAAATCCATCTTTAGACTTAGCTACAAAACCCCACAAACTTTTGAAAAATCCAGAGGGAGATTCCTTCCAGGGGAGGCAACAAAGTTTCATTTTACTTGTTATGATTAACTTAACTTTTTGAACCAGGGTTGTCATAAATCAAAAAGGGGGAGATTGTTGGGGCAGAAAGCACCCAAGTCAAATTTGTGTTTTGATAATAGCAATAGGGTTCAAAAGTTAAGGTATTATGTTTATCTAACATGTTATTCAAGTGTACAGACAAAACCCTAGCGAAGGACTGCTAGGCATCTGGCGAAGGAATGCCAGGATACAAAGCCCTAGCGAAGGACTGCTAGGCACCTGGCGAAGGAATGCCAGAATACAAAGACCTAGCGAAGGACAGCTAGGCACCAGGCGAAGGACAGCTTGATACTGAAGACCTGGCGAAGGACAGCTAGGCACCAGGCGAAGGACAGCTTGGTACTGAAGACCTGGCGAAGGACAGCTAGGTGTTGGAAACGAGATGGCAAGAGAGGGGGTGAATATAGCCAGACACCCACAAGTTGCACTTTGAAGTTTTCTGCGTGATCAGATTAGCAGCGGAAGAAAATGCAGAACAAAGAACAAAGCAGAGAAGGAATCGCAAACCAAACAATCGCTAAGACGAAGATGTACAAGGTTCGGGGATAACTTGCCCCTACTCCTTGGCGTGCCCGTAAGGTGGGCGATCCCTTGATTGTCGACAGATCAAGCCCCGGTGAACCCGGATAAGATAGAGCCTCCTTCTCGGTGGAGAAACCTCTCCACAGATCTCACAGATGATATAATTTGAGTACAGGAGATTACACAAGAAGGAACACTCACAAAGCTCTCACAAGAATGCAACAAGATCGCTTAAGCACAAAGCAATAGAGAGCACGAACACAGCCCAGCCAAACTTCCCAAGTTTCTGTCTTGTTCACCTCCACTCCTTTGCTTCCAGCTTCGTCACTTAAGCTCCTGCTCAACGTCGCCAGCTCCATCAGTACCACTGACTCACACCCTGACCCACTGACCTCTCTGAGCACTCAGTCCACTGGACACTCCTCCAGCTGAGCCTCTGTCAGTTGCCAGCCGCGCCTTCGTTAGTTGCCAGATGCGCCAGACGCCGTTGAGACCTGAAAACACAATAGATCCAAACCTGCTCCAAGGAAAGCCTCCCATTGACCCTCCTTGAGTGTTTGAATCACCTGCTATCACCTGCACACTCTAACAGAGGCTTAGCAATGCATATCAAAAAGAAATCACCAAGTAGCAGAGAATCGACAGTAAAAACAGACTTCTGACAGCATATTTGAATTAAAGTTCTGCGCCTGATCGGTCACCAGATCGATCAGGAAGGACCCTGATCGGTCACCAGACCGATCCAACAATCTTCTATATTCTCCTGATTGGTCCCCAGACCAATCAGGCTCCTGCCTGATCGGTCACCAGACCAATCAGGCTCCAGCCTGATCTGTCACCAGACCAATCAGGCTTGAGTGAACAGTGATTCTTTAATCAAATCCTAAGTCTCTGATCGGGCACCGGACCGTTCTGGACCTGATTAGCAAGGGAACTCAACTCACTGTTCGCTCCCTGATCGGTCACCAAACCGATCAGGAACTGTGCAGTGAGTGAAACACACACTCCCTGATCGGTCACCAGACCGATCTGACATCGCTGGATCGGTCACCAGACCGATCCACGAAGGAGCAGCGTGCCAACTCCCTGATAGGTCACCAGACCGATCCAGGGACGCAAACCTAGCCTTCCAAGCTAGGATTTCATTCACCTTAGCCCTCCAAGCTAAGGATTTTTCAATCTAACTCTCCAAGTTGGGAATTTGCACCTAACCCTCCAAGTTAGGACTTTTCACCTAGCCCTCCAAGCTAGGACTTTTCACCCAACCCCTCCGAGTTAGACCTTCATCCAACCTAGCCCTCCAAGCTAGGCACCTGACCCTCCAAACCAGGACTTTTCACCTAATTCTCCAAGTTGGGATTTTTCACCTAACCCTCCAAGTTAGGACTTTTCACCTAGCCCTCCAAGCTAAGACTTTTCACCTAGCCCTCCAAGCTTGGACTTTTCACCCAACCCTTCCGAATTAGGACTTTTCCATACCTAGCCCTCCAAGCTAGGACCTGGCTTCACTCACCAGGATTTCAACCTAGCTTCACTCACTAGGACCCGGCTTCACTCATCGGGATTTCCATCACCTGGCTTCACTCACCAGGACCCGACTTCACTCACCGGGATTTCCATCACCTGGCTTCACTCACCAGGACCCGGCTTCACTCACCGGGATTTCCAGCCCAGTCCCCGACCAGGACTTTAACCCAAATTCGCTCAACCAAACTTAAATCATTGTCAAACACCAAAATAACAATCGGGCCAGACTGCATCAACAATCTCCCCCTTTTTGTTGTTTGACAACCCGATTTAAGTTTAGGTATCAATCAATTGAAATCCGTTCAATTCTCATAAGGGAATCATGATCCTCCCCCTATAATAACCATAAACTTAATCAGTCATTCTCTCCCCCTTTGTCAAACATCGAAAAGGGTATGGTTATTAAGTTTGAACATACCTCCCCCTCAAACACGGGTCTCTCCCCAAATCCAAAATGATCAAGGTTAAGTTTTGAATTGCACATGAAAACATATACAAAATTATATCATGGTCAAACATGTATATGTTTCATATGACAAGTAAGTCAAAGGATGATTTTGTAATTGCATATGAGAGGCATATACCATAAATGTATCATGACAACACTGTATATACATCATATGACAACAATTACCGCAGTTCCATCAGACTGATAATCGATACAGAAAAATTTCTGATTTATCTATGAACGATCAATTTTTAGAAAAATGTCTGTAATTCTGATTCGTTCAAGATCGGACTGCATTAACACTTGGACTTCCATGTGAAGACATATACAGAAGTATATCATGGTCAAATACGTATATGCTTCATAGGACGAGTAAGGAATGTAACTGTATCTGAAACATAGTCCTGATTGGTCTCCGTGACCAACCAGGTCCGTTGATTACGTGATACAGAAGTATATCTGATTAGTCTGGGGAGCGATCGGATTTCAGAAAAATTTCTGAAACTCTGATACATTCCTGAACAGACTGCATTAACAATTTGCATTCCATAACAGGGGAGATGACTCTATTAATATTCGTCATTTCAGAAAAATTTTCGAAACACGACATTAAGATCAAGAGTCATGACTCAACAAACCCTTTCTTATGAATTTGAACATTCCAACATAGGTTTGTATCAAATCACTATTAAGTACTAGGTTTATATCACTTGAACAAATTTGTGTTTCAATTGTAATTGGTTTGTATCAGATTGATAGGAGTATGATCATTAAACTGATACAATTCGATGAGAAGAGATTGGTTTGAGGAGGTTTTTGGATCAAATTGGAACGATCTGGGAGTTCCTTGATCAGAGTTGATCTGATTGGTCATAGGACCGATCAGGGTGATCCCTGATCGGTCGCCAGACCGATCAGGGTGATCCCTGATCGGTCGCTAGACCGATCAGGGTGAGTCCTGATCGGTCGGTGGACCGATCAGGTCTGATACAGACGATAGTTCAGAAACTCTGAAAGTTCAGAAACTCTGAAAGTTCAGAAACTCTGAAACACTTCTAAACTCTAATTCAATCAGTTTTAACTCCTAACAGTGTTCCATTAAACAACATTCATGTTTCTCTACCCAAAGGAAACAACATGATTTGCATCTCTTTAACTATCATGTATATTATCAAATCATACAACATCTCCAATATATCTTGAGAGTAAAACTTATAAATACAAAGTTCAAAGCATGATTCCAGAAAACATGATAAGTTTGAAAGTGATCAACATATAATTAAATTTCAAAACATGCCTATATAACATTAATATCAAGGTATGATCAGATTTCATGATACAAACAAAAGTATGATAACCCTTTCAAAAACATGCTTGTATCAAACTTCCAAGGTTTACATACAACCATTTGAACATAAAATTCATAATCATGAATAGCATGGAAAAACAGGGTTGCATCAATTTTCATGAATGATCACATCTCCAAAATAATAAGAAAAACTTAAGCCTAGGCCTTAAACTCATGTTCTTTGTCTAATCATGTATTGTGAGATTTTCATAGTGATTTTCACAAACCATGTGTTCTTCATGTTGGCATAATACATACAAGAAAATCATTGCATACTTGATCATGGAAGAACTTAAATACTAAAGTAGATTATACCATGACTAAGTATTTTAACACATGAATACCATAAAAATCACTAGCCAAGGGATTATATTGTCATAAGATATAAAATAATGGAACTCAAAGCATTTAATTCGAATTTTCCATAACCATCCATATGAATGACAATTTTGCCTTTGGTCATGGGTTTGGAGCACCAAATATCAACCTCCCATATTGATAGATGCTCCCCCTCAAATAATGCTTATACGATTCTAAAGATAGAGGTTTTAGGTACCCAAATTTTGGGACCTAAAGAACCTTCAATCAAAGACTTTGGCACTCATGCCTTAGTCATTTTCTTTTTAACCCAAGGAACATTTGATGATCTAAAATGTGTTCTAGACATTAATGACACAAAGGTTGGTTCTTTAGATCGGTAACCTATACCGGCCTTGTTGTAAACCGCCCTTTGGGAGTTCAAGATCATGTCTAGGGTTTTGGAGCTTGTTGAAAATTTCTCAAGAACAATCTTGAGATTTTCAATTTCACCCTTCAAGATCTTATTCTCATTCTCAAGGGATTCATTATGGAAGTCATTAATATCCTCATCCTTAGAGGATTTTAATTCTTTTACTTCCAACTTCAATGACTTAACCTTATTCATAGATTTCTTTAACAATTTGGTTAAACATGCGATAGCTCTATAGCACTTATCCAACTCGGGAGAGATTACCTCTTCATCATCCGAAGATGATGAAGGCGCGGTTGAGGAGCTTGATTCGTTATCACTTTCTTCTCTCGAGTCCTCTAGTGCCATGAATGTCATGTGACAGCGAGTGTTCTTCTCCTCCTTCTTCTTGCTGTCACCTGCCACTAAAGTAATCCCTTTCTCTTTGGGACTTTGGTTAGAGATCTCATGTAATTCCATCTCACAAAAGAAATCCTCTAACTTAACAAAAGATAAGTCCTTGGAAACCTTGTAAGCATCCACCATGGATGACCACAAGGCATTCCTAGGAAATGATTTAAGGACATATCTCACTAGGTCTCTGTTTTCTACCTCTTCACCAATGGAGTGGAGACCATTCAATACATCTTTGAATCGACAATGAAGCATACTTACAGTTTCATTTTCTCCCATTGTCAAGTTCTGGAGTTGGCTGTGAAGGAGATCCTTCTTGGCAGTCCGGGTGTCTTGAGTTCCTTCATGGAGCTCAAGAAGTTTATTCCATAGATCTTTGGCAGAGGTGAAGGGACCAATCATGATCAATTGCTCTTTGGTCATCCCACATTGTAAGGTGACCATAGCTTTGGCATTTGCTTCACCCTTCCGGATTTGCTCAGCCGACCACTTGGAAAACTCAAGCTCCTTTCCTTCATTATCCTTTGGAAGGGAAAACCCCTCCTTGACTGCGAACCACAAACTCATATTTGTCTTTAAGTAAAACTCCATTCTTGACTTCCAATATGAAAAATCAGTGCCGTCGAGGAATGGAGGTCGGTTTGTGCTCAATCCATCTCTTCCAGCCATCTTGTTGCAAGCTCTCAGATGTTAAGCCATGAACAGAGCCCCAAGCTCTGATACCACTTGTTGGAAACGAGATGGCTAGAGAGGGGGGTGAATATAGCCAGACACCCACAAGTTGCACTTTGAAGTTTTCTGCGTGATCAGATTAGCAGCGTAAGAAAATGCAGAACAAAGAACAAAGCAGAGAAGGAATCGGAAACCAAACAATCGCTAAGACGAAGATGTACAAGGTTCGGGGATAACTTGCACCTACTCCTTGGCGTGCCCGTAAGGTGGGCGATCCCATGATCGTCGGCAGATCAAGCCCCGGTGAACCCGGATAAGATAGAGCCTCCTTCTCGGTGGAGAAACCTCTCCACAGATCTCACGGATGATATAATTTGAGTACAGGAGATCACACAAGAAGGAACACTCACAAAGCTCTCACAGGAATGCAACAAGATCGCTTAAGCACAAAGCAACAGAGAGCACGAACACAGCCCAGCCAAACTTCCCAAGTTTCTGTCTTGTTCACCTCCGCTCCTCTACTTCCAGCTTCGTCACTTAAGCTCCTGCTCAACGTCGCCAGCTCCATCAGCACCACTGACTCACACCCTGACCCACTGACCTCTCTAAGCACTCAGCCCACTGGACACTCCTCCAGCTGAGCCTCCGTCAGTTGCCAGCCGCGCCTTCGTCAGTTGCCAGATGCGCCAGACGCCGTTGAGACCTGAAAACACAATAGATCCAAACACTAGTGGAAAAAAGGCTTTTAACACCGGTTATTTTCGACTTTTAACACCAGTTCCGGAACCGGTGTTGATCCAGCCGGCATTGTAAGTATAGACTTTTAACACCGGTTAACAAACCGGTGTAATATATAGATTTAACACCGGTTAATAACTGTTGTTAAAAGTTCAATTATGAGGCGGGAAAGTCATTTTAGACACCAGTTATTTTAAATAACCGGCGTTCAAACATCATTTTTAACACCAGTTCTGGAAACAACCGGTGTTAAAACATCATTTTTAACACCGGTTCTGGAAACAACCGATGTTAAAAATGATGTTTTAACACCGGTTCTAGAAACAACCGGTGTCAAAAGTCTTAATTTTTTATATAAATTTCATATTTATTTTTATTTATAATTTTTCTAGACATATAAAAGAACACAATAATATAATAGTTTATCCATAATCAATAACACACCATGAATTAAGTAAATGCAACATCCAATTAGTTTCAAAAACAAAACAATCCATGTATTTTACAACTATCCATTTTTCTTTCAACAAAAGCAAAATGTAAATCAAATAACACATTATACTCCTACTCGCTATGTGATTTTCCAAGCAAAGACAATGTAGAAGCTTGCCACACGAGTTTGCAAGTAAACGGTCTAGTCCAAGATCAAATAGTGAGGAGTACGTTGCAGAACTTCGACCAGCTTAGCATTCCATCTCTTATAAGCGTCTTGCATATTTCCATACAGTACTTGAGTCAAGCTTGAATTTCTTTTCATGCTTTGGCGTGCAATGGCTACCAGTCGATTGCGAAGCAACTGTGAGAAAATTCCAATGAAAAAATATCAAATAATGCTACGGAGAGAGAAGCAATATAATCAATCATTCACAATTTGGAGCTTACTTGGTGTTTGAGGGTGGCCAAACTTTTCGTGTGCATTGGAGATTGTGGGATGACATCATTTGAAGGTGGAACTCCAATAAGACCACATAACAAGGTTTGGCCAGCAAAACCAAGTAAATGATTCAGGAGTCAGATGCCATTTGAGATTTAACCAAAGAACTAGCTAGAGGCAGATAGATTAAGGTATAGTACCAAGAATCCCAAAACCAGTAAATCATAATGAATGATGGGGGCTTTCTCAGATTGAACTCCTTCTGTTGAGTAATCCTTTGGCCCCAGTAAGAACATGCAACAAATTACATGCTCCTGTATCTTGTTCACTGAACATCAAAAGCTATGTGCCTTGAGAAGCAAATCCTAATAAAAAAAAATTGCAAAATGAGACCTTCACTTCCAGTATGATCTTCATGCATAATACATAAGATACCCACTGTAAAAAAATTATTTATTAGGATTTGCAAAATACGTCGCATCCCAAGGTTCTTTGAGGCTTAAATAGAAACCTAGAGCACGCAATGTGCAAAAACCAACAGCACAGAATTAAAGCCTCCTTGCCTAGTACCAGCGTCGTTTGCAAAAAGTAAGAAAACTTCACAAAAATATATATTACCGTAAGATTTTTTTTAAAAAAAAAAGTGAATATCTTCCTAATAAATCGAGGGAATAGAAACCACAATCGAGAATCAACATATAGACGCCGTTAGCATGCCCAGTAAAAAAGCACAGGCACACAGAAAGCAGGGAGACGAGAACGAGAGTAAGAACAATCGGAGGAAACGGAGAAGTGGTAGCAAACCAACCTACCCTTTGACCTTGAGATTGATGTGCGCCGCCTGATCCATCGGCTTCTTGTCTTCTTCGTTTCCAGCCCCCGACATCCTCCTTCGGCGATCGACCGGATTGAAAAAAAGGAAAGGGATTTAGGGTTTTGGGGAGTGGAAACGACGTATTTAATCGCAGGACGAAGAGAGGGGAAGAAGAGTGGTGCACGGCGGACGGAGTTCCCTACCTGGCCTTTTATTTTGCACAAAAGGCCGGATTTCAAAATCGCAGTTTATATTTGCTTTCGCGTCCGCCAATGGGACTTAGCGAGAAATAGATAGAATATGACAGCCAGAATATGACGGCCAGTTATTATTCTTATTGGCGTTTGTATCACGCGTTTATTATTATTATTATTATTATTATTATTATTATTATTATTATTATTATTATTATTATTATTTATTTTTAACTATAAACATAAATATTTTAGTGTAAAAAAGAAAATGAGGAGGAATACAGAAATATACTTTTTAAAAAAAAAGAGCATCCTGATTATTAGAATCTTAAAAGAAAAAAAAATGATTCACTAAATTTTTTTGAATCTCGAATGATTGATTAGGCCTCACAGAAATTTACAGAAATTTTTCATCGGCTGAAAAAAAATATTGACCAGGTAGCAGACGAATCTAGGATGACCGATCTGATCCTATGGAAATTTTTCACTGGTCATCAGAATAAATCGGGAAGCACTTACAGTGGGCAGTCTAGAAGCCTAGCATCCCAAGGTTCACGCCCCATTTGAAAGAAATTTTTTTACAAAATACGTCGTAGCAAATAATCTAGTATGCCTGCTAAGAATGCTATTAGGCCAGTCCTTGAAGCCCTTTAACAGTCCTTATTCGCAAAACCTTGAGAGCGAAATCGCAAAACCTTCAGATTCTTACAAGAAGTCAAGTTCTATGTCACGTTCTAGGTCGAAATCGCAAAACCTTCAGAGCACCGTTCAACCCCTTTCGCAGCACCGTTCAACCCCCCCCCCCCCACCCCCCCAAACCCTACTCGAACTTACAAAGTAGAATATACTTGCCTTCCCTTATCGTCTCGAGCTCTCCTTCAGCCGAGGATGCAGTCGTCTGCGCGCCTTCCTCCTCCTCTCCTCGTCTGCGCACCTTCTTCCTCCTCTCCTCGTCTGCGCGCCTTCTTTCTCCTCTCCTCCTCTGCGCGCGCCTTCCGTGTGTCGCACACAGCCCGCTAGGGTTGCAAGAAACAAATTAAGCAGAGGAAATATATGACCGACCAAAAGTTAGACTATTATAATTGACATGTATGACTTAATTAAGAACAAGGCATGCGCGCGAAAAACATATGACCACGGTTATTTACAAAACCATAGTCAAATATATTTTTAACACCGGTTGTTAAAAGAATCGGTGTTAAAAGTATTTTAAAGTTCAAATAATTATAACATATGACCCCGGTTATTTATAAAACCGTAGTTAAATATATTTTTAACACCGGTTGTTAAAAGAACCGGTGTTAAAAGTATTTTAAAGTTCAAATAATTACAAAAATGCCACCGCCTTTTTTTTTAACACCGATTTTAATACAACCGGTGTTAAAAGCCGTTGTTAAAGGTCTTTTTTGTACTAGTGAAACCTGCTCCAAGGAAAGCCTCTCATTGACCCTCCTTGAGTGTTTGAATCACCTGCTATCACCTGCACACTCCAACAGAGGCTTAGCAATGCATATCAAAAAGAAATCACCAAGTAGCAAAGAATCGGCAGTGAAAACAGACTTCTGACAGCATATTTGAATTAAAGTTCTGCGCCTGATCGGTCACCAGACCGATCAGGAAGGACCCTGATCGGTCACCAGACCGATCCAGCAGTCTTCTGTATTCTCCTGATTGGTCCCCAGACCAATCAGGCTCCAGCCTGATCGGTCACCAGATCAATCAGGCTTGAGTGAACAGTGATTCTTTAATCAAATCCTAAGTCTCTGATCGGTCACCGGACCGTTCTAGACCTGATTAGCAAGGGAACTCAACTCACTGTTCGCTCCCTGATCGGTCACCAGACCGATCAGGAGCTGTGCAGTGAGTGAAACACACACTCCCTGATCGGTCACCAGACCGATCTGACATCGCTGGATTGGTCACCAGACCAATCCACGAAGGAGCAGCGTGCCAACTCCCTGATAGGTCACCAGACCGATCCAGGGACATAGACCTAGCCTTCCAAGCTAGGATTTCATTCACCTTAGCCCTCCAAGCTAAGGATTTTTCAATCTAACTCTCCAAGTTGGGAATTTGCACCTAACCCTCCAAGTTAGGACTTTTCACCTAGCCCTCCAAGCTAGGACTTTTCACCTAGCCCTCCAAGCTAGGACTTTTCACCCAACCCCTCCGAGTTAGACCTTTATCCAACCTAGCCCTCCAAGCTAGGCACCTGACCCTCCAAGCCAGGACTTTTCATCTAATTCTCCAAGTTGGGACTTTTCACCTAACTCTCCAAGTTAGCACTTTTCACCTAGCCCTCCAAGCTAGGACTTTTCACCTAGCCCTCCAAGCTAGGACTTTTCACCCAACCCTTTCGAATTAGGACTTTTACATACCTAGCCCTCCAAGCTAGGACCTGGCTTCACTCACCAGGATTTCAACCTAGCTTCACTCACTAGGACCCGGCTTCACTCACCGGGATTTCCATCACCTGGCTTCACTCACCAGGACCCGGCTTCACTCACCGGGATTTCCATCACCTGGCTTCACTCACCAGGACCCGGCTTCACTCACTGGGTTTTCCAGCCCAGTCCCCGACCAGGACTTTAACCCAAATTCGCTCAACTAAACTTAAATCATTGTCAAACACCAAAATAACAATCGGGCCAGACTGCATCAACACTAGGCACCTGGCGAAGGACAACTGGGCAAAAGTCCAACCAGAGGAGACGGTTGGCATCAGGTACATTCTCCCGAGAGGAGTAGGTGAGGACGCGTTCCCCGTCGAGGGAACAGTAGGCGTCGGTTCGACCTAGGGCTCCATTTGGGAGGCCCAAAGTCAGAACCAAGACAGCTAAGGCTGTATAAAATTAATATAATATTGCTCTATGTTGTTTTGGACTAACCCTGGATGCAGGACTGAAGAAACAAGTGTCTGCAGCTCAGAGAGCCTCAAAGGAGTGAGGCGGAAGTTGAGTAGGGCTCCCGGAGTGTCCCGGGCGCCCCCAAGGTGAACACAAAACAAAGTAAAGCAAAATGAGCTTCGGCAGCTTATGGGCAGGGCGCTCCCCTGCTCCCGGGCGCCCCGGATGGTCCGGGCGCCCCCAGTTGAAGCTAACGAAGCAGAACCCAACGAAACCAATGGATAAGAGGAGACCCAGTCAACCCGGGCGCCCCCAGCGTTCCGGGCGCCCCCGTCAAAGCCTGGTCCCGAGTTTTAAGGGATCAGAGCTGACCGAGAGGGAATCGGATCGACTGACACGTGGGGGGGCGCCCCCGACGTTCCGGGCGCCCCCAGGGGCTATAAATAGGCCCTCGACCCCAAGGCTTCCAACAATCACTTCTTCCAACGCATTCACGCTCTTCTGCTCCTGCGCTCTGCTCCGGAAACCTTCCAACTCGAGATACAAGCGCCGACGACGTCCTCCTGCTCCGAAAAGACAATCCACACTGGACGTCGGTAACGAAGAGCTTTCTTTAAAGTTTACATTACTATACTTGTAATTCAATCTTGTAAACTGGTTTTGCGAAAATATAGAATTGCCCGCAGAAAATGGTCAACGACCATGGGCCTTGGAGTAGGAGGCGACCGCGACTCCGAACCAAGTAAAAAACTTGGTTTTTTGCGTGTGTTTGTTTTACATTTCCGCTGCATAATTTCTCTAACTATTAATCCGAACGTTTTACGATATTCACCCCCCCTCTATCGTTTCTCTCGATCCAAAAATATTTAGTGATGCATATAATAACAAATTAGATAGTATAATAATTTGATTTTTAAATGTAGAGAAAAAATATAACATACCACAAAAATGTCTCTACTCATCTGGGGTATCCTCAGGATCCTGCGTCTTCTGAGACTCAAAATGAGGACGGGTGGGCATCTATGTCATATGTGATAGGGTTGCTGCAAAAGCTTGCATGTGATACACTAACACCTCAGTGTGTGCCTGGAGGGCCAGCAGTTCCCTCAGCTTTGCATCCCTCTCTGTGTCCTTCTCGGCCCACGTCGTCTCCATTGTCATGAGTCGAGTCCGCAGAGCATCATTCTCCTCCCGCAATTGATGAACCTCACTAGAGGAGGAGGAGGAGGAACTTGGATGCCCCTAACCCCTGAAGCTTTCATCTGATCATATGTGATTTTTGCTTGAGAGCTCAGGTTGATAGGGCGGTCATTCACCTAATCGGTGGAAGGAGGTTGTGAATCCTCCCCCTCTACAGCAGGTTAAGACGCCTCTGCAACTCTAGTGGTCATTGATTCCTATGAAATAAGAAGTGAATTAATCTCTATAAAATGTCAAAACAAATATACTATAGTTAATATACTTACATTAATTGCTAAAGAGCGTCGATCGATAAATGACCCATCTTTTTTCATATGGGTTTCATTGAATACCTCCCAACTAGTGGGAGGTCTCAGTAACTCAACAGCTTGTATACAAAAAATATAGTGTTTAAATATATCCAAAAAAATATAATGAATGTTTATTATAACCTAAATAAAAACTTACCAAGTCAGTGACATGCTGGACAATCGAACGGGATCCAGCAATGTGTCTCGTGGATCCAGTGCTGGGGCCAGCAAGCTCCGAGTTGCGATTGGCTCGAGCAATCACGATATTATCTTTCCAATGTTGGGCATCCCAGACTGCTCTCTATGTTGTCCAAACTGTCTCAAGGACCTCAAAAGGCCTATTTGTCTTCTTTCTCCACTGTATAGCACGTCCCTATACAACTTAGAGCAATAGGCATTCTAGGTTTTCTTAAATTCCTCCTCTTGACCCTCCTCCCAAATATATCTCTTCTGTAAAAAAAAATATATGTTTAGTATCATGTTAGTTTTAACATTAAATTAAATATATATCTAAACTACTTACCAAAAATTCACCATAATAAAAATTCCTCAAATATTGCTCTATATGGCCCCATGTGGTAGGAGTCGAGGACAATCGTTCTTTGAATTTTTTGTAATGTAAGCTGAGACCTGGTGACCGTCTAGGATAAAGTTGTAGCAAAAATATCATACATTAGCAAATTTTGACCTAAAATATATAAGAATTACATATTGACGTACCAGTTACCCACTACTCTCAAAGTAATCTTGTCACCATGTGGTCTCTGTCTCGACTGCATGACTATAAAAATCCAAAATCATAATATTAGATATACACATTTGTAATAGTTAATCCAACGAAGATGAAATACAAACAATTAGTATCAACGAAGATAAAATACAAACAACAAGTAATATTCAATATTTAATCACCTTATCTTATTCCGATGGAACTAAATTAACATGTAACTTTTCATCGCTTATTTCTTTTGAACGGATGATCAACAGGTAAAAATTTTCAATGATTATCAAACCAAGAAATCTTTCCACTGCAAGGTAAAGAAAATATATCAGACTGACTCTTACAATGTGGATATGCTAACTTTCCAGCCGTGCTCCATCCTAATAACATTGAGTATGCGGTGCAATCACTAATGGTCCATAACAATGTTGCATACATTGTAAAATTTGATTTACTTGTGATGTCATACATCTATGAACCTATATTCTATAAATGATTCAACTCAACAATCAAAGGTTGCAAAAATATATCTATTTACCCTTTTAGATTATGAGGGCCTGGAGTTAGCACTGTAAGAAACATGAATTCATTTTTCATGCACATCTATGGTGGTAAGTTATATGGTGTTAAAATAACTGGTCATGATAAATATTATTGTGCATAACTTCCAAATGGTTCAAATCCATCTGGAGAAAGTCCAAATCTTTCATTATGTGGTTCCATAGCAAAGGAAGAAAATGTTGAATCTAAATGTTTCAATGTGGGAAAATCACAAGGATGACACATTATGTCTCCTTCATATCCATGATTTTGATGTCAGATCCTATGGCTTGCTGTTGTTGCTGATGCATACAAGCGTTGGAGTCTAGCAGTCAAAGGGAAGTAATACATGACTTTATAGGGAATAATTTTCTTCTTCTTCCCAACCACGCGACTACTATGCTTGCAACGAGGATGATTATACATTTTATATTCCATCAACTCACTATTTTCGTTCCAATAGATCATGCAATTATTGATACAACAAAGTATCTTCTCGACTAGCAAACCCAAATCTCTAATTAATTTTTTAGTATTATAGAAATTATCAGTTATGCAATTATCTGTTGGAAGCAACTCTAACATCAATTGATATATGTCATCATAACATACATTCTGAGAAATGATATTCCACCTTCATATTCAATAATCTTGCAGTAGCAGAAAATTGAGAATGGCCAGAAGGAATACCTTCCCATACTTCTCTTTTACTAGCCTTTGATATGTCATACATTTTCTGAACTTCAGGAATAGGTATTTGATCTACATTTGATTGATCAAATGCATTCATTACATCGTAAACCATTAATTGCATTGCATCAGCAGGTCAATATGATGACTCTGGACCAATTGAGTTGGATGATGAGGCGACGGAAGGTCCAACGAATTCAAATACATACGGCTTTCATGACAATACCAGTTATAATAATCTGGAACAATCTCATACCTACAGATATATGTTTACACTGTATCCTCGTCACA
>JAGFNQ010008023.1:0-42054 GCA_024364735.1 Boesenbergia rotunda
AGGTCAATATGAGAGTAGGGGGCGTCGAAAGGCGGGTTCCTTGGAGGGTAGCAACAGAAGATGGACTGAGATGGTCGGAGTCCCAAAAATCGGTTCAGTAGGGTAGGAGTGATGCTCAAGGGTATTCCTTGAACGGTAGTGACAAAGCTCAAGTGGTCTTGCCTAATTATGTTGTTATAGAATTCTGCACATAGGGGTGTTGTTGATCGAATGTGTGCAGAATACGAGGTTATCTAGTTGATAGAAGTTAATTGCGGACATTGCGACTGGACAGGATTGGGAGAAGAAATGACGGTTAAGGTAGCTTGTTTTAATCGGAATGTAGGTGGTTTGTGCGAACTTGTTACAAAGTGCTAGGTTAGGAAATCTAGGGTCGGGACTGGGCTCATTACCGGGGTTCGACTGAACTGCTCGGCGTTTTCTAAGTGTAGAAAAAATAAGTGATTAAAGATAAAGAAGGAGTGTGCAAAAAAAATTTGTAATTTAAGAAAAATTAATTGCACAACTAAATTTCATACCTTGGAGGCATGGTTGAGGCAAGGGAAGGCTTAGGTTCACTTGATCCACAAGAATGAGGCAAAGGGAAGAAGGAGTGTGAGATGTGGTGTGGGAAATGAGGGAGTCTCGGGTCCCTTTTATAGAGGTTGATGGGGGGGGGGCGCCCGACGGGTCACGGGCGCCCTTTACGGGTTGGTTTTGCCTCGGGCAGGGAAAAGGTCTGCAGGGGCGCCCGACAGGTCACGGGCGCCCTCCTCAAAAGCTGTTTGTCAGCAGCTTTTGACTGCTTTAATCAGCGTGGGGGACAGGAGCGTATAGGGGCGCCCGACAGGTTACGGGCGCCCTTCTCGAGTCGGTCAAATGCAGCTTTTGCTGCTTTGACTGGAGCTGGTACCTTTTCAGTGTTGTCAGGGGCACCCGACAGGTTACGGGCGCCCTAGGTACCAGACTTTTGACTGTTTTGACCAGGTTTGACTGTTTGACTCCGTTTGACTGTGTTTGATCATGTTTGACTACGTTAATCATGGTTTGACCATGATTATGAAAGCACAAGCAAGGTGGTTTAATTTGAGCTTTAATTTTAATTTGAATTTTAATTTGAATTTGAATTTGAATTTGAATTTTAATTTTTAATTTGAATTTGAATTTTAATTTGAATTTTAATTTGAATTTGAATTTTAATTTGAATTTGAATTTGAATTTTAATTTGAATTTTAATTTTAATTTGAATTTGAATTTTAATTTTAATTTGAATTTGAATTTTAATTTGAATTTTAATTTTAATTTGAATTTGAATTTTAATTTTAATTTGAATTTTAATTTGAATTTGAATTTTAATTTTAATTTGAATTTTAATTTGAATTTGAATTTGAATTTTAATTTGAATTTGAATTTTAATTTTAATTTGAATTTTAATTTTAATTTTAATTTGAATTTGAATTTTAATTTTAATTTTAATTTTAATTTGAATTTTGAATTTGAATTTAATTTGAATTTGAATTTAATTTTAATTTGAATTATCAATAATTTAAATTTGGTTATCCTTATTCATCTCACTCGGTCTAAGTTATCAATCAAGGGAGTCCTATGATTTTGTGAGATGGTTTTGAGTTTGATTAGAAAAGTTAATTTGACCTTGTGTTAGATCCAAGTTTAACAAGTAGTAATTTAAAAGTACACTTCAATAATTGGCTTCCAGGCCATGGCGAGGCACAGTGGCCTTCTTTGGCCGAAGCCTTATTAGAGCAACAACCATTTTCTAGTCAAAGCCGCTTAAAGAAGTTGAACTTTTAACTTACTCATTGAAAACCTTGGTACTAAATAGTACAAGATTCAAATTAACTTTGAAGCTAATCCTAAGTGCCCACCTGGGCAGAGGCTGATTTTAAGGTGCCAACTAGTTTGGAGCCTCCTCCTAAATTGTAGACTGGGTGTCTAGGGTCAATGTAATGGATGTCCCTTTTTGGGACATAAAATTGATTCTGACCTACTTGCTTTGTTAGATAAGCTTTCGGAACCCACGCTTTTCGTTGATTTTTGCGGGGGTGAATAAAGGAGATAAAGGATCTTTGGTTCGATCTTGATTTATATCCTATCCCAGATTTGTTGTACATGCCCTTTTGTGATCCAAGAATAAGGTCAAGGTTCTTGGATCGGGTTGTGAAAGTTGCTAGTAGATCCTTAAGTTTTAGGACTTCGCCCTTTAGGGTTGAGTTTTCAGTTTCAATCTCAATTAATTTTTGATTTTGAGTTTGTTCAGTTAATGTTCTAGTATTAATTAATTGCTCCTTAAGGTCTTGATTTTCCTTAAGGAGCTGGTCATTTCTAGATTCAGTTTCAAGCAATTTTTTATTTAAAACAGAAATAATTTTAAAGAACTTTTCATTTACTGAATCTAAATATACCTTTGTAGAGCCGTCTGAAAATAGTCCGATCTCTTGGCTCGACTCGTATTCGGAATCCTCGTCTTGATCTGAGTTTGATTCTGGTCCGGTTGCCATCAGTGCGAGGTAGCTTGCGTTCTTTTGATGTTCATCGTCGGAATCGTCCGAGCTTTCATCCCATGTGGCTTGAAGAGCCTTCTTCTTTTTGTTCTTAGTGGGTTGGTCCTCTTTCTTGTAAGGGCATTCATGTTTGAAGTGCCCTTTTCTGTTACAGCCGAAGCAGATCATTTTGCTTTTACCTTCAGTGCTGTAGGGCTTCACTACCTTTTGAATATCTTTCTTTGAAAATTTGTTCTTCCTTCTGGTGAACATTTTTCTTACCAAGTTCACCAGTTGTTCTTCTTCATCAGAACCTGACTCATCTTCAGGTTCTTCTTGGACTTTTCTCTTTGATTTTGCTTCCTTTGGTGAACCTGCAAATAAAGCTAGCCCTTTCTCGGCCTTGGCGTTAGTCTGTTCGTGCAGTTCTAATTCACAAAACAATTCATCTAAATTGATTTTAGAAAGGTTCCTAGAAATTTTATAAGCATCTATAATAGATGCCCATAGTGAATTTCTAGGGAATGCATTTAAAGCGTACCTTATGATGTCCCGGTTCTCCTGTTTGTGCCCGATCATGTGGAGTCCATTCAGTATGTCCTTGATCCGGGCGTGGAGTTGACTTGCAGATTCTCCTTCCTGCATTTTTATATTAAATAACTTATTTAAAAGTAAATCCCTTTTTGTTACCTTGGCATCAGAGGTGCCTTCATGTAGTTCAATTAATTTGTCCCATAGCTCCTTTGCTGAGTCAGTTGGTCCAATTCTGTTTAGCTCCTCTTTGGTAAGTCCGCACTGGAGGGTGTTCTGGGCTTTGAACTCGGTCTGAGCCTTTTTCTTCATCTCCGAGTTCCATCTGTCGGGCCTAAGTGGAGCATTATTTCCCTCATCCATTGGCGGTGTGTAACCTGTTTGAACTGCAAACCACTGATCCATGTCGGTCTTCAGATAAACCTCCATCCTTCTCTTCCAGTAGGGAAAGTCTTCCCCATTAAAGAGAGGAGGGCGGGCAGTGCTATAGCCTTCACCTTGAGCCATCTGAAATAGACTACACAAAAACTTGTCCCAAGACTAAGTCTTGGATTAGTAGTGTGGTAGAAATAGGAGAAGAGAGAGAAAAAGTGACTCGAAATGGTGTTGCACCAAATTCGAGTAAAATCAAACGAACGGAAAAAATAATCCAAATCTAGGCAACAATACCTAATTTAGATCAAGTGTAGCGAAAAACCAAAACCAAAAAAAAACTGGATTTCCCCCGGCTCTTATGGTGGTTGCACCGATACAGAGCGAACTTGGCTCTGATACCACTTGTAGGATCGATGCACGTGAGAGGGGGGGTGAATCACGTGACTTTTTTTAAAAAATTAAATCAGAGTGCTTTAAAAAGCGTGCACAGCGGAAATGAAAGAGACGAAAAACAAACACACAAACACGAACGATTTTTACTTCGTTCGGAGCCTTCGGCGACTCCTACTCGAAGGCCCAGGTCCCTCGGACCTTTCCGTTGGGCAATCTACTAAAACTCTCTATCGGTCAACCCCGATAGAGTAGGCGAGTACAAATGAATTGAAAGTGTGACAACCCCACACTTTCAAGTAATTAAGTGCAATAAAGTATTAAAAGAAATTCTTCTTTTTACCGACGTCCGGAGTAGGTCGACTCTTTCGGGGCAGCGGGACGTCGTCGGCTCGAAGTGTAGCGTTTCCGGAGCAAGGCGCGAGCGTAGAAGAACTTGAAAGCTTTGGAAGAAGTGTTGTCATTGAACCTTGGTCGAGGGGCTCTATTTATAGCCCTGGGGGCGCCCGAAACGTCCGGGGCGCCCCTCTGCGTGGCTGCCGATCCGCAGCCCTCTCGGTCAAGCACTTGATCTCTTTATCTTCGGGATCACCTTTGACTGGGGCGCCCGACGCGCGCGGGGCGCCCGATTTGACCGGTCAAAGCCATATCTCCTTGGCTTCGCGAGGGTGAGCTTCGGCAGTTGGCAGTGAGGTGGCACAGGGGGCGCCCGAGACATGCGGGGCGCCCGACGCGCGCGGCTGTCGGGGCGTTTACCTCTCTGCTGACTTTGGGTTGACTCTGGGGCGCCCGACACATCCGGGGCGCCCTGCTCAGCTACGGCCTCACTCCTTTGAGGCTCTCTGAGCTGCAGAATCATAGTCCTTTGGTCCTGCATCCAGGGTTAGTCCAAAACAAGGCTAGCACAATTTTATATGGACTAAAATAAGATACAATTCTAAGTTAATTAGATCCTGTCTCCCAGACCAGGATCTAACCAGGACTCAACTTAGATCACCTAAATGGGTCTAAGTTGGACCGCGCCTAAAGTCCAAGATTGGACTCGTCCTCACTGGGTCGCTCCTCCAGTGACTTACCTTACTTACCCATTATGCAGCTCTGCTTGACTTCTTGACCCTACCAGGACTTCCTGCCAAGGCTCAACCACCTTGGTCTTCCTGCCAAGTCTCAACCAACTTGGTCTTCAGCCAGTTGTCAGGTCCCGCGGACCCAACTGGACTTTCCGCCAGGACTCAACCATCCTGGACTTCAGCCTGGTGTCTGGTCCTAAGTCTTTCAACTCTGCACACTTGGTAAAGAGGTTAAATACACACAACCCTAACTTTAACCACTTTGTCATACATCAAAACCCGAGTTTGACCGTCAGTGCAAACTGCACCAACACTAATGACATATAAACAATTACCTTATATCAATTATGAGTGTACATTAAATCACAATATAAAATTCCATAACATAATCACTTGGGGAAAAAATTATAAAAATAATTTCTTACCCTTGGTCCGATTGGCACGCCATTACGATCATCTAAAAATATGGTAGAACAAATTGTATTATTAAGAATTTCTTTTATTAAATTTAACATTGATAAGAAAAAAGAGAATGCATGTGTCTCACATTTTAATTCAACGTGCCAATCATCATGATAACTAATGGGTTTAGGATTGATTGTAGCATTATCCTTAACATAGTAGGCCGTGTATTGATTGACTCCCAAATAGTCATATGAACCTTTAACCAACTCCACTTCATCACTAGTAAACTTTGGTAATCTTTCTTTAACTATGTCTTGAATGGATTTAGGATAGTATCCATATGTTAGAGGGTGAATAAACCTGAAAAAGATAAATTAAGTTATGCTAAGAGGGTAATAGTTAATTACTTTTGATAACCAAGATTGCATCCATAATTACCATCCGATGTGAAAATCTTTAGCTCTTTGAGCAGCAGCTTTATCATTGCCAGAGTAAGTGTGAGGCTCGTACCATACAAAATCTAGAAGAATTCCAATTTTTCCTTGTTGCTCCTTCTGAATAAGGAAAGAAAATATATTTTTTGAATTATTTGAATTTACAGTATAAATTTCTATCATGAGATACTTTTTGCTAATTTATTATACAAGCCATGTTATTGCAATTTTTAAATGAGTTTGGTATATTTAATGTGAAAAGATTTTTTGAATTAGCTACTGTGATAATGAAATGCACAAATATAAAACTAGTTGAGAATGTATTACTTGGTACTTCTCACGGTATCTATTCACTGCTGTAGCATGAGATAAGATAAGATTATGAGCCACAATGTAAGGCTCTGTACTCGAGTTCCCTCCAAATTTACTACCAGTAGCTCTTCCAGGGGCATGCTCGCCAGTATCATACCCTAGAGCCGCCACCACTCTTGGCTCATTGAATGTGAACCAATTTTTCACTCTATCACCATATCTTTCAAAGCAAAAGTCAGCATAATCCGCAAATGCATCCCTAAACAAAATGATTGTAAGCTAAATTAAATATTCATGACATGTATGATAGGTTACATTAGAAATTCTTAGATATACAATAAGTATGAGTAATTATTCTACTTTAATACTTACACTATCTTCGGACTCAACCAACCCAAGTACTCGTTTTCAAGTGTTAATGGAAGATCGTAGTGATAGAGATTGGCATATGGAGTAACACCTAATAGAAAAATAAAATAGAATATTAAAAAATATGTAAAAATTATTTATTTATTAGTTAGAAGGAAAAACATAAGTTACCTTTAAGTATTAAATAGTCAATTAACCTATCATAATAATCTACACCTTCCCAATTAATATCTCCTATTCCATCTACAAGATCAAAGGAATAACAAATTATTAGTATTTTAAAAAGATAAGTTAATGTGCAAGATTTTATGAAGAAGAATTATAGCTTCCATTACTTGGGAAAATTCTACTCCAAGAGATTGAGAATCGATAAGCATCAAAATTGTGCTCTTTCATAATGTCAATATCTTCCTGGACAATGAAACACAAAATTTTTTAAAAATACACTTAATTAAAAGATAAAATCTATTAGCATTTTAATTATCTCGAAATATCAACAATTTTAATTGTCACCAATATAAAATATGTATTTGACCTTGTAATGATGATACTCATCATCTGTAACATCACCGGTTGCATTATCTGGGATTAGACCTAAACCCATAACAAATATATCAAATCCACTTTACAATATAACTTCAAGTATAGAATTAAATAGGTAAAGTTATAAATTAAAATATAATATCTTACCTGGAACTTTTACAAATTCATCCCAAATACTAGGTCCTCACCCACCTTTGAGTGCCTCCCCTTCAACTTGATAAGCAGATGAAGCGGTGCCAAATATGAAGCCATCCGGAAAGACACTACGACTTAGTTTATGTACTCTTGAAGTCGGTCTCACATTGTTTGTTTTATATCCATATGTGCATTGGACTAAGAAAAGTAAAATGAATGATAAGAGAAACAATGAGAAGGAATCTCGAAATTTCATTGTGGAGATGAATACCGAACACTGTGATTAATGAATAAGACGAAGTGAGTCCTATAAATAGGATCACAACATTTTGTGGGTTAAATGGATGAGTATTGAGCTAGTAATTTGGACCAATTCTTTTGGCATAAATGTTTTAAATTAAAGATAATAATTTAATAAGTCCACGAATTATCATCAGAAATATAATGCTAAACTTTAGCAACAAAATAGATTGATTTATTTGACTTATTTCTCATTTGATTTGCTCTTATCCTAAAATAAGGTATATTTGTATTCCTCAATCATTCATTTTTTTTTTTGAAAATTGAATTTGATATTAAATGTTAAGTATATTTGTTTTATCTACATCAATAAATATTTACAAGGCAATGCTTTTAGATTTGCTTATTAAATAAATAAAAATATATATATTGAATGAAAAGTAAGTGAATTTAGTTTATAATTTTACTTTTATTCACAAAAAAATGTATACTCGCCCAAAACTCTAAATGTTGTATTCATACTACTGTTATTTTTTTCCATTTAATTGAAATGTATGGTAGATCAAACAATCAAAAACATATTTTACAATTATTACGATAACCACTTGATTTGTCAAATTTTCTAAGATTGCTTTACATTTTTTAAAAATAATTGAAATACAAAATTTTCGTATCATTTACCTCTACCACTTCAAAGGTATAAAAGAGTTGATGATAAATATTTCCAATTTTTTTTACAAAATAAAAATTGAAATATGATGTTTCACATGGAGAATCCCAATAAGATTATGTCTGTATTATCTTTAAATCAAGATCTAGAAATAAAAAACATATTAAATGACTTTGAATTGTCAAAATCATATACATTTTTGGATGAGTGATTGCAACCATCTTGAATAATATCCATTTTTTATTATGTTACAATTCTTAGATGCTAATACTTTTGAATTAAGATAGCTTTGAGATTGTGTTAGTAACTAAAACATAAGTGGCCATAGATAATGATTGAGGGTAATTAAGTAGGTCGGTGAACTTTGCGTACAACATAGCTTTTGTAGATATAGATATTCTATATACTTGAGAAATGTTTATGCTCGTTTTCTATGATTTAAGCTTTTTGCATGCTAAGTTGCTTTAGTCACAAAAACATTGACAATAAAAAATTTGAATTTAAATCTTATTAAGTATCATTATGTTTTTTAGTCACTATCCATTTTTGAATTTTTTTATTGTTAATTATTTATATCAAAATGGCTTAATGGATAAAAGTGCTCATTCATGTCAAATGACCATTATTACATTCATGTTGGTCGTTAAAACTATTTTATTTTTGTTTTTGAGTTATTTTAAATTATTATGAAAAAAATAAAAGATTATAGTTGTTTGAAAAATGAAAAAAGTTGAAATATAATTATATTGATCCTTATTAACACATGCCTCCATCAAAATAAATATACAGTGAAAAAATATTTAATCAAAAAAAGCATGATACATGCCGCACCTCTCTCACTCAATAACTGAAGCAACATCACTATTTTTTTTATCAATCCTTGGTAATGTTGCCATATTTTATCCAAATCTAAAATAGGTTTAAAAAAAAAAGAGTATGTCACGCCCCCAAAGGCCCGTGCTCGCTTGAAAATTGAGTAGCATCTCCCTTGTACGACGGACAATCTGAGACACAATCTGAGACTTTTATACATATACACATCTCCATCCAAAGCACAACCATACTCGGCTTGCATCCATATAGACACAACCACACAGTTAAATAATTTACATAATAAATAATAAATAATAAATGAAATAAATAACTCTCCATAAACCAAGTACAGTAAATCTAAATCTGGCGGAAGTAAATAAATACACGACCAAGGAAAAATCTAATACTATCCGAAATGATAACAAAATAAAAAATGATACCAATATGATAAGGTTACTATGAAAGTACAAAAACAGAAAGGACTACTCAAGCGGGGACTGACAGCTGGATCCTCTCCTTGCGGCACGATATATAGCTATCAACTACCTGAAACAAAAATGAGAACGAGAGGCGGTGGGTTTCAGGTGGAACTCTGCCTATGTATACATCCCTTCCTATGTATACGTCCAAGTTCAATCAAGAGAAACTCATCGCCGGGTGTGGGAAGACCGTAGGACATGACCTAGAGAGCCGCCTGATGGGGCTAGAGGGGCCATGCCGATACATAAAAGTACTAAAGTTCATTGAATCTGGTAGCCAAGTGAGCGCGGCTCACTTACTTGGCTACCAGGATTCATAAACTCTAGTACTTAGCCTGGAGGTCTAGAGTTTGAATCCCGGGGAAGGTAAAAATCCATTGGCCAGGGGTGGAAAGTTCTTGTGAGTAACGACGGTCGACGACCGACGACCAAAGGGGCTAGGTTGTTGGGCCTCCAAAAATGGAATTTGGCCGCCCAAGGGGCCGAGGGCCGGGTCGACGAGTCGGGTCGTTACAATAAAAAGGCGTCTTTTATGTAGCGACAGGACCCCTCTAGCCCCATCAGGCGGCTCTCTAGGTCATGCCCTACGGTCTTCCCACACCCGGCGGTGGGTTTTTGCCTTCCCCAGATTCTAACTCTAGACCTCCGGGACAAGTACTAAAGTTCCTTGAATCTAGTAGCCAAGTGAGCGCTCACTTGGCTACCAGATTCAAGGAACTTTAGTATTTGTCCCAGAGGTCTAGAGTTCGAATCTGGGGAAGGCAAAAACCCACCGCCGGGTGTGGGAAGACCGTAGGACATGACCTAGAGAGCCGCCTGATGGGGCTAGAGGGGCCATGTCGCTACACTTTGGCTTGTGAGTCATGTATGTTGTGACCGGTGCATACGGCTAGAGGAGGTGAATAGCCGATCACCCACTTAATTCGTCGGTTTTCTTCTTACACGTGTTAGCAAGCGCAAGCGGAAATACAAACTACAAACTAAAACAATGCTAACACAAACCGTTTACGTAGTTCGGAGATAAAGCTCCTACTCCATGGCGTGCCCGTAAGGTGGGTGATCCCAATCCGTCGGTGGATGAGTCCCAGGAAGACCTCCGATTAGCTCGCGTAGCTCCTTGTGGGTGGAGACACCTCACCATAACTCGCACAAGACTCTTGAGCACAAAGACTACTAATTGGCCTTTAACCAAAGCCAATTTCGTCAACCCTAGCCAGCCAAATCGAGCTCCCTTAAATAGAACTCGTGGCTGAACTAGCCGTTACCAGTCGACTGGTGCCAACACCAATCGATTGGTCCACTTCGGATTTGAATGTTGCAGCCCAACGTTCGAATTCCAGCCGACACCAGTCGACTGCACAGAAGATCAATCGACTGATCTTTTTGTGCCCTACATCATTCGATTGATACAAGACGCAGTCGACTATCCTAATCCTAAACCTAGGGTTTCCCTTCCCGAGTACAATTTGCTCAGCACTCGGACCCTCATGACTCAGTTGACTCTTCACCTAGCAGCCTCGACCTGTTGCCTTCAAGCCTTCTTCGACTTTGGCTCTCGTCCCTCGGATGCATACAACCCCGTGGTTCGTCCTCATGCCATCCTTCGCGTATGCCTCGAAGTGCGCTTCCCTCGGCTCATCGTTTCTGCTTTGTCCGCGATCCCTCGGATGCAAACAAGCCCACGACTTGTCTCCTCATGTCATCCTTTGTTAAGACCTTGGCATTAGGCTAGAGGGGAGGTGAATAGATTTTCTTTGATTGTTGTCTACAAGAATGTTAGCTAAAGCACAAAAACAATAATAAACAAAATCAATTAACAAAGAAGCAATGCTAACTCCCTTGATTTACTTGTTATCCATCTCCTAGAGGTGACTAATCCAAGGATCCACACCACACAATCAAGCTTCACTATGATCTTCTCCTTGTGGGTGGAGAAACCCTCACAACATGCTCTCTTCCTCTTTTACAAGATGAGATTTAGAATATAAGGAAGAGAATAGGCTTTGAGCACTTAGAATATGATTTAGCAATCAAGAACCGCAACCTATTCATGCCCCAAAGCCTCCTCTTAAATATAGGAGAGAGCTGTTAACAAACAACTCAGCCCCGACACCAGTCGACTGCCCTAAAGGTCAGTCGACTGATGCCCAACCAACGACTAGCCTAACAACTCTATTTTTTAGCAGACCAGTCGACTGGTGTCTGGACCAGTCGACTGATCTTTCTGTGAGTTTCCACTCGACGCTGCCAGTCGACTGCTCCCTTTGCCAGTCGACTGCCCAGCTTACAAGTTCACTCCAACTCACTCCGAAGTCCATCATTCGCGTATGTCTTGAGCTCCACTTCCTTGTCTTGCCCCTTGAAGTTCTCTTCCTTCGGCTCTCATCCCTCGGATGCACACACAAGCCCACAGCTTGCCTCCATGTCATCCTTCACGTATGCCTTTGAAGTCTACTTCCTCGGCTCACCCATGAAGTCCTCTTCCTTGGCTCTCGTCCCTCGAATGTTATACTTTGTTACTCTTCATGTGTGTTTCACCAAGTCCTGCATGACTCAAGTATATATATTAAATCAACATGACAGCCTAGCTTAATCATATTGGCACACACATCAAAATCCATGATCTACCCGATCACACTTGGGTCGATTGTACTAACATCCTTCACCGGACCTGAATCCGTCCAGCTAAGCCTATGTGTATCCTGCAAACCTGCACACTCACATACACATATCAAATACAAGGGTGATCCTAACTTAAACCCTTTACCCAAACATCAAAACACATGGTCACTCCGGACCATAGATTGCTCCAACAATGTCATTTAGGAAAGCATGTTCGTAGTTTCTTTTCTCCTTGGATTGTGAGTTGGGCTACGTCCTCTTTCGCTTTGATTCATTCTAATGTCTAGGATTCAAGTCGTATTTCTTCTACATTGGGGTCTCAATATTTTGTTACTTTTATAGATAATTTTTCCCATTGTACTTAGTTATATCTGATGAAGGATCATTCAAAATTGTTTTCTCTTTTTCAATCTTTTTTCCATGAAATCAAAACTCAATTTGGTATTTCTCTTCGAACCTTGTAAAGTGATAATGTGCATGAGTATCTATCTACTCCATTTTTGGCCTTCTTGGCGTCTTATGGTGTGTTGCATAGGGCGTCTTGTCCTCATATCCCCAACATAATAGAGTGGCAGAACGCAAGAATTGTCATCTTCTCGAGACCACCCAAACTCTTCTTTTCCACTCTCATGTTCCTCATTTGTTTTGGGGTGACATCGTACTTACTACATGTTATCTCATCAATCACATATCTTCCTCCACTCTACAAGGTAAAATACCTCATCATATACTTTATCTTCATCAGTCTCTTCATCCTTTACCACCTAGGGTCTTTGGTTCTATATGTTTTCTCATGCTCTTGATCCTGGCATTGTCAAACTCTCACCTCGATCTCATAAATGTGTTTTTCTTGGATACCCACGGACTCAGAAAGGGTACAAATATTATTCCCTTACTCTCCGTTGGTACTTTATATCTGCTGATGTCACGATCTTTGATTCAGTTCCATTTTAGGGCTAAATGCATCTCTGTCCGAGTTTTCTCCTTCTACGCTTACGCCAGTGATTATCTTTTACTCTCCGAAGGACTATCTATCACCTCTAGCCTCATCTCCTCCTCCACTGCGGGTTTATCACTGTCATCCTCGTCCTTCTTTGCCACCGCCCAGCGCTGACACTGCCGTGGACACACATCTTTGGAGCCAAGTCATTCGCCTCTTCCTCCGGTCCCATCTCTTGAGTATGATATTCCTATTACACTTCGAAAAGGTATGCGTTCCACTTGTAATCTTTCTCCTCATTATGTTTCTTTGAATTATCATCATCTTTCTCCTTTCAATTATTCTTGTCTTTCTTCTTTATTATTTGTTTCTCTTACAAAGACTGCAGGTAATGCCTTTGCCCATCTAGAATGGGAACAGTCTATGCTCGACGAAATGTGTGTCTTACAAAGCAGTGAGACTTGGGACCTCATTCCTCTACTATCAGATAAATCAGTTGTTGGTTGTTAATGGGTATATACGATGAAAGTTGGTCCAGACAGAAAAGTTGACCGGCTTAAAGCCTGCCTCGTCGCTAAGGGTTATACTCAGATCTTCGGACTGGATTATGGGGGACACTTTTTCTTCTGTTGCTAAGATGCCCTTTGTGCGCCTATTCCTATCCATTATTGCGATTTGACATTGACCTTTTTATCAATTGGACATTAAAAATGCTTTCTTACTTGGTGACCTGCTCGAGGAAGTCTACATGGAGCAACCTTCGTATTTTATTGCTCAGGGGGAGTCTTCTGGTCTTGTATATCGCTTGCGAAAATCTTTATATGATCTCAAGCAGTCACCCAGAGCATGGCTCGGTAAATTTAATACTGCAATTCAACAGTTTGGCATGGCTCGGAGCGAGGCCAACCATTCTGTCTTTTATCGCCACTCATCTACTAGTTACATCTACTTAGTGGTTTCTGTTAATGATATTGTCATCACAGGTAGTGATCATCTCGGGATTTCACAGGTGAAACAACATCTTTTCAAACATTTTCAGACAAAGGATCTCGACAAACTCAAATATTTCTTGGAGATAGAAGTAACATAGTCTAAAGATGGGATCATCATATCCCAAAGAAAGTATGCAATCAATATTTTAGAAGAAACAGGAATGTTAAACTTAAAGACGGTTGACAATCATGGATCCTAATGTCAAGCTCCTGCCAAATCAGGAGGAGCCTCTTCCAGATCCTGAACGATATAGGCGATTAGTAGGGAAACTAAGCTATCTTACTATTACTCATCCAGACATCTCATTTGCAATAAGTGTAGAAAGTTGGTTTCTCAACTCTCCATGCAAGGAACATTGGGATGTTGTGATCCATATTATTCGATATATCAGAGGTGCTCTGAGAAAGGATCTTTTATACAGAGACAAAGGACACACTCAAGTGGTAGAGTATTCTGATGCAGGTTCTCCCACTGATAAGAGATCTACTTCTGGATTTTATATATTTGTCGGAGATAATCTTGTTTCTTGGAAAAGCAAAAAAGTAGAATGTTGTAGCAAGATCCAGTGCAGAGACAGAGTATCGAGCTATGATCATAGCCAGTCAATAGCTTATATGACTCAAACAATTACTTCAGGAATTAATATTTAGAGAGATTACACAATTGTCACTTATATGTGACAACCATACCGCCATATATATCGCCTTAAATCCAAGTTTTCATGAGAGGACAAAGCATATTGAAGTCGACTATCACTTGTCAGAGAGAAAATTGTATCAGAAAAAATATCTACTAGTTATGACAACTCACATGATCAACTAGCAGATATATTCACTAAGTCACATAGAGGGCTCCAAATTGACTACATATGTAACAAGCTGGGTGTATATGATTTATATTCTTCAGCTTGAGGGAGAGTGTTAGAATATTATAAATATAACTAGAGATAATTTGATGTATCCTAATTTGTATTTTACCTAAAATATAAATTAATCCTTAAAATAGAATCCTGATTTATTTTCTAGAATAGAGTTTTAATTATTTCTTAGAATAGATCCTAACTTTGTATATAAATAGGATTTATATCTTGTAATATTTGATAAAAAAAAATTCTTTAACAAAGTATAATTTTAAAGAGATAAAAATTGCCTAAAAAGTGAAATTAGATGCAATAATATAGATATGGAATGATCACCCAAACCCAAAAATTAATCGCTACAACTAATTTCCATTCAACAGAACAATGTAAACATCAAACCCAAAATATTAGTCAAAAGAAAACACCCTAAAACATTTAGCTTCTTTCACAAATTTCCATAGTAAGTTCAAGGGGTGAGTTATAAGCTATCATTGCCAAGTCCCACACATGAAGCATCATCAAGATGCTACTTAAAACTTCTGGAACATTTTGGAAACATATACTAGACAAAGAAAGGCACAAGAAAGAAAGTAATCAGATTAAACATGGAATTGTTTCTTCTTAAGATTTAAAATACTTTGATTACATATTTTTAATTTTTCTTGTCCATTCTGATTGCACTAAACCTACTGGCCTAATACAACCAATACTTAGATTCCTTAACTATCTAATCCTAACCTATTTTAACTATATTGTAATGCTTGAAACAACCTAACTAATATAGATCCCAATTTAGGGTTATTTAAGTAAGTGAAATCAATATTCTTGGTCTTAGACAAACATATGACTGAAATAACAAGAAGTATACCATGTGCAAACACTTTATCAATACAAAAATACACTAAACCAATCAAACATGCACTTTTACTGGCAAAGGAGCTTGATTGAGGGAGGGAGCGCGCAGCGGGGAACCCCTAGAAGCATTGCAGTGAGTGAGGGCGGATTTGTCGCGAGGAGGGGAAATCCTAGCTTGTCGCAGCGTCGACAAAGAGACGCACAGGAGAGCTCGTCACTACGTAGAGTGCACAGGAAAGCTTGTCGCGGCGAGGGAGAGCACACAGGAGAGCTTGTCGCGGCGAGGGAGAGCGGATAGGAGAGATCGTCGCCGGTGAGGGAGAATGCATAGGAGAGCTTGTTGTGGCGAGGGAGAGTGCACAAGGAGGATCAAGAAGCAGAATCGCGAGGGAAGCAAATGCACAGGTAGGATAGTAAAGCAGAATCACGAGAGGAGTTCGACTGGAGAAGGGATGATGCGGAGGGATTAGGGCATAGCGAAAAGAAAAAAAAACTTACGCGGACCTGCCACGAGGGCAGACCGCAGCGTCGGGTGGCATATGTTTCGCAACGAAGCCAAACTATATATATATATATATATATATACTCTTATTTTTAAATGATAAAACTAAAATCCTAAATAGTTGCCACTTATAACTTACAAGAGAAAGAGTCTGGACATTGCTCGGGAGACTATGATGGAGCGTGGGCAGCCACGTCCGGTCTGTCGCAAGGTTGGTGGGTGTGTGGGAGCATGCCCACTTATAACTTGCAAGAGCAAAAGTCTGGACACCGCTCGGGAGACAATGACTGGAGCGTGGGCGGCCACGTCCAGTCAGCCGTGGGAGCATGCCCACTTATAACTTGCAAGAGCAAAAGTCTGGACATCGCTCGAGAGACAATGATGGAGCATGGGCGGCCATGTCCAGTCAGCCGTGAGGTCGATGGCTGCGTGCGAGCATGCCCACTTATAACTTACATGGGCAAGAGTCTGGACACCGCTCGGGAGACTATGATGGAGCGTGGGCAGCCACGTCCGATCTGCCGCAAGGTCGGTGGGTGCGTGGGAGCTTGCCCACTTATAACTTGCAAGAGCAAGAGTCTGGACACCGCTTGGGAGACTATGGTGGAGCGTGGGCAGCCACGTCCAGTCTACCGCAAGGTCGATGGATGCGTGGGAGCATGCCCGCTTATAACTTGCAAGAGCAAGAGTCTGGATACCACTCGGGAGACTATGATGGAGCGTGGGCGGCGCCGACCATGTCCAGTCAGCCGCGAGGTCGGTGGTTGCGTGGGAGCATGCCCACCTTTTGATGCTACTTAATACTGAAGTGGGGGATTTTTTGCTCGCATATTATACGTAAGGACGTTCTATTTTGTAGAAATCCTTTAGGGTCATGGTGATGGCAGAAAGTTTTCTGGCGGGGTCTGTCGTCGCGTTCCAGGTCAGGAATATGTTTCTACAGACGGTGCCAAATTTGATCCTATCTGAAAGCGGTGGAGAGCGAAGCACCGGTGAGGTGGCTTGAATGTTGACCAGACCGCCATGACCCAAAGGAAAGCCTGTAGCACTACCGAAGCTAGGTCATCACCGAAAGTACCTGTAAAGAGACCGGGGTGCCCCGATCTTGCACTCCGACACTCAAGTTAGACCTGTTGATGCAGTCTGACTTGATTGTTGTTTCGGTGTTGACACCGATTTAAGTTTGGTTAAGTAAGATAAAATCGGATTAAGTCCTGGTCGGGGACTGGGCACGAATTCCGGTGAGTGAAGTCGGGTGAAGGAAACCATAGTGAGTGAAGCTAGGTGGAAGAAAACTCCCGGCGAGTGAAGTCAGGTCCTGGTGAGTGAAGCCGGGTGATGGAAACCCCGGTGAGTGAAGCCGGGTGACGGGAACCCCGGTGAGTGAAGCCGGGTCCTAGCAAGGGAAGCTAGGTTGAACAAAGTTCCGGTGAGTGAAGCTGGGCATGAAGTCTTGGTCCAGGGGATTGAGCATTGAGTGTACTGGTCGGAGAGGGCTCGGGAGCACGTTCTCCGGAACCGTACTGGGTCAGAGAAGGCTAGGGAGCCTGTTCTCTGAACTCAGGGTCGAAATGGTCGGAGCTGGATTGGTCTGTGATCCAATTAGGGAGTTGGCACTAACTCCTACGGATGTGGATCGGTCTGGAGTCCGATCATAGAGTTGGCACGAACTCCCTTGATAATAGATCGGTCTGGTGACCGATCCAAGGAGTCTGATGGTTCTGGTGAACGATCAGAAAGAGAACAGAAAGTTTTTGTGTGGTTTCTGATCGTTCAGGTGAACGATCAGAAAGAGAATAGAACAGAAGAGTTTAAGTAAGAGCCCTGATCGGTCTGCGGACCGATCAGGGCATGCCTGGACCGATCAGGCAGGAGCCTGATCGGTCAGGATCTAGCCTAATCGGTCAATTTGACAGATCAGGGCTCGAGCTTGATCGGTCAAGTGACCGATCAGGGTTGGTCTGAAATCCCAAGTCATGCCTTGGCTGATCTCCAGTAAGGTCTGGTCTTCTTTGTGATCGGTCAGTGGACCGATCCCTATTCTCTGATAGGTCCAAGTGATCGATTAGGGCATGCCTGGACCGATAAGGCAGGAGCCTAATCGGTCAAGATCTAGCCTGATTGGTCAGTTTGACTGATCAGGGCTCGAGCTTGATCGGTCAAGTGACCGATCAGGGTTGGTCTGAAATCCCAAGTCAGGCCTTGGCTGATTTCCAATAAGGTCTGGTCTTCCTTGTGATCGGTCGGTGGACCGATCCCTGTTCTCTGATCGGTCAAGGTGATCGATCAGAGCTTCACTAGATCGATCAGGTAGGAGCCTGATCGATCAGGCCCTTCACTGATCGGTCGGGTGACCGATCACTTTAATTTAAATCGTTGTCAGACTTTCTGATCACTTCTGATTTCCTTCTAATACCTGCTGATACGCTTTGATTTGCTGTGCTAATCTTTTGATGAGTGTGCAGGGATGACACAAACCAAGAAGGAGGGTCGATTGGCGACTTTCGCTTCAGGCAGGTTTGTCTGTTTTCCATTCGCAGGATTCAACAGCTTCTGGCGTGGGCTGGCGATTGTCTGGCGGGCTGCCAACTGACCTGAGGCTCAGTTGAAGCGGTCTTCAGTGGACTAAGCGCTAGTGGGTCAGTTATGACGGAGCTATGGTTCAGCGGTTGCAGACGCGCCTGGTGATGAGCAGAGACGAGGCTTGAGAGAAGGCGGATGAAGAAGAGACAGGGCAACTTTGGAGAAGTTTGAATCAGTCAGAAACCAAGCAGACACAATGAGGACGAAGAGCTGAGTGAAGGTTCTTGCTAGGGATGGAAACAGGCCAGGCCAGGCCAGGCTTTCACCTTAACAGGCCAGGCCTGTATAATAGCAAACAGGCCTGAGCCTGGCCTGTGGCCTGTTTCAGGCTTTATTCTAGGCCTGAGCCTGGCCTGTTCAATAGCCTGGCCTGGCCTGTGGCCTGTTTACAAAGCCTATAATTTAATTCGATTATCCAAAATACTAATTTAACAAATTAGTTTAAAATACCATAAATATATATGTTCCTTCCAAAGTAAATATATAAAATATGTATGATATAACGAAAATATATTTGTGGTGTGTTGGCTAGTAGGGTGTAGATAAGAGTTTGCTCGCAGAGGTCTAAGGATCAAAACTCTATTATGATAATTTGTATCATTTAATTTTAACAGGCCCAGGCCGGCCTGTCAGGCCTCATAGGCTTTAAATTGAGCCTGGGCCTGGCCTGATAAGAAAAACAGGCTTTTAAAAGGGCCTGATTGTTATTTTATTTTTAACAGGCCCAGGCCAGGCCAGGCCAAATGCAGGCCAGGCCACAGGCCCCTGACAGGCCGCCTGGCCTATTTCCATCTCTAGTTCTTGCGTTGGTTGTGATGTGTTGTGCTCTGTGAAGTTTTCTCTTCATTGTGCTTTCTGTGCTCGTGCTCTGTAAGCTTTCTCTCGTGTCTCTGTGCTTTGTTTGATATTCTACTAAGACTGTGGAGAGGTTTCTCCACCGAGAAGGAGACTGTTTTATCCGAATTTCCGGGGCTTGATCTGCCGACGATCAAGGGATAGCCCACCTCACGGGCACGCCAAGGAGTAGGGGTAAGTTATCCCCGAACCTTGTAAACCCTCCTTGTTAGCGACTGGTTCATTTCTGTTTCTATTTGTATTTCTGTCTTTCTGTTGTTTGTGTCTTCCGCTGCTAACCCTAAGTGCAGAAAAATCAAAGAAGCCAAGTTTTTTTTGTGTCTGGCTATTCACACCCCCCTCTCTAGCCATCCAAGGGTCAACAAGTGGTATCAGAGCCTGGGTCTCTTTCCAACGGTTTAACACTCGAGAGCAAAGAAGGATGTGTTGGTGCCGGAAGCACCATATCGAACCTTGTTTTGATATTGGCAAAGGATTCAAAGTTAAGTACTATTTGTGATCTAACGATGTTACTCAAGTGTGCAGGAAAAGTCCTAGGAACACTAGGCACTAAGTCCTAGCCGTGCGCTGGGCAACTAAGTCCTGACATAAGGTTGGGCAATAAGTCTTAGTCGTGGATTGGGCACTAAGTCCTGGGCGAGGGTTGGGTACCGAAGACCTGGTTCGAGGAATTGGGCACTAAGTCCTGGCCGAGGGCTGAACACCGAAGACCTGGTTCGAGGAATTGGGCACTAATTCCTAGTCGTGGACTGAGCACGAAGACCTGGTGAGTAAAGCTGGGCAAAATTCCAACCGGAGGAGCCAGTTGGCAAAAAGGTAAATTCTCCTGAGAGGAATAGGTGAGGGCGCGTTCCCCGTCAAGGGAACAATAGGCGTCGGTTCGACCTTGGGTTCCATTTGGGAGACCCGAAGTCAGAACCATGACAGTTACGGCTGTAAAAATTGACTAATATTCTTGCTTTATTTGTTTTGGAACTAACCTTGGGTGCAGGGATCGAAGGAGTGTGTTTCTGTAGCTCAGAACGCCCCAAGGGGAAGGGGCAGGCAGCTGGGTTAGGCGCCCGGGAGGAATCGGGCACCCAAGGTCAAAGCCAAAATAGCAAAGAAGCAAGAACGCTTCGAAATCACACTGGGCTAGGCGCCCGGGAGGTCCCGGGCGCCCAAGGTCAAAGCCAAAGTGGAAATCGAAGCAAATCAGCCATGAAACCAGCGGACCAAGTCAAGCTAGGCGCCCAGGAGGTCCCGGGCGACCCAGTCAGCTCTAGAGGCCGAGTCGAAGGGGATAAGCGTTGACCGAGCTACGGATTGAGTTTTCCGCAGATGAAGGCACGTGTCAGGCGCCCTCGACGTCTCAGGCGCCCCCAGGAGCACTATAAAAGGGGCTCGACCCCAAGGCTTCAAAAAAAAAACTTTCCAACGCTCAAAAGTTTTTCGTTCAAGCGCTCTACTCCGGCAAACTCCGATCTCGAGATTCCAACACCGATGATGACCCTCTGCTCCGAAGTACGATCCACATCGGGCATCGGTAACGAAAAGTATAGTTTCTTTTATTTACTGTAATATTCTTGTACTGAAATCTGTAAACCTTTGCGCGATTATAGAATTGCCCGCAGTAAACGCTCAAGGACCGTGATCCTTGGAGTAGGAGCCGACCACGACTTCTAACCAAGTAAAATACTTGTGTTCTTTGTGTGATTGTTTTATTTCCGCTACATTTTCTCTTATTCTTATCTAAAAAAGTTTTAACGATATTCACCCCCCCCTCTATCGTTTATCTTGATCCAACAGGATGGCTATGAGGGAAGGTTTCAGTACCAACAGACCTCCATTTTTCGATAGAGCCGATTTCCAATATTGGAGATCTCGAATGGAGTATTACCTGAAAACCGACATCGGGATGTGGTTTTCAGTTAAGGAGGGATTTACCTCTCCAAAAGATGCTAAGGGCAAAGAGCTTGACTCATCAAGATGGTCAGCCGAGCAAACAAGGAAGGGAGAGGCTGATGCTAAGGCTGTGGTCACCCTGCAGTGTGGGATGACTAAGGAGTAACTGATCAATGTTGGTCCTTTCACCAGTGCCAAGGACCTATGGAACAAGCTCATTGAGCTTCATGAAGGAACCAGAGATTCCCGGATAGCAAAGAGGGATCTCTTCCTCAATCAACTTCAAAACCTCACCATGAAGGAGTGCGAAACGGTAAGTGAACTTCATGGTAGATTCAAGGAGATACTTAATGGTTTGCATTCCATTGATGAGAAGGTCGAGAATCGCAACCTTATAAGGTACGTACTCAAATCCTTTCCTAGGAATGCCTTGTGGTCATCCATGGTGGATGCCTACAAGGTATCCAAGGACTTGTCTATTGTTAAGTTAGATGACTTCTTCTGTGAAATGGAATTACACGAGATCGCTAACAAAGGCCCCAAGGAAAAGGGTATTGCTCTTGTGGCAGGGGACAAGGCAAAGAAGAAGAAAGAAAGAAGAAGGAGAAGGAGGTCTCATCTTCTTCATCCGAATCCGATGAGGAGGGGAGCGAGTCCTCATCAACTGAGATGGCCAACTTCGTGAAAAGGATGATGAGGAAGAGTCGGCGCTACAAAGGGAAAGATAACACTAGTGAGGTTAAAGTTGATAAATCTAACGTCACGTGTTATGAATGTAGCAAAAAGGGGCATTATAAGAATGAATGTCCAAAACTAAAGAAGAATGTGGAGAAATTAAAAAGGAAGAAGAAGACATTGAAGATCACATGGGATGAGTCTTCTTCCAGTTTATCCGAGGAGGAAAAGGAGGAGAAGAGCACTCGCCATGTAGCTCTCATGGCCATAGAAGACATGGAAAGCAGTGACGAATCAAGTGAGCCATCAACCGCGGCTTCATCATCTTCGGATGATGAAGAGGTAATCTCTCCCAAATTAGATAAGTGTTATAGAACAATAGCATGCTTAACTAATTTTCTTAAGAAGTCTAAGGACAAGGTGAAGTCTTTAAAATTAGAAGTAGAGCAATTAAAAACCTCTAAGGATGAGGATATTGATGATTTATAGGTTGAAGTCCTTGAGGATGAAAACAAGGCCTTGAAGGGTGAAGTTGAGAAACTCAAGAATCTTCTTGAGAAATTCTCAACTATTTCCAAGACCTTGGACATGATCCTTAACGCTCAAAGAGCGGTTTACAACAAGGCCGGTATAAGTTACCGACCTAAAGAACCTAGCTTTGTCTCATTAATGTCTAGAACTCATGTTAGATCATCAAAGGTTTCTAGGGTTCAAAAGAAAATGATTAAGGCATGGGTGCCACAATCTTGCATTGAAGGTGCATTAGGTCCCAAGGTTTGGGTACCTAAATCTTCCATTTTTCATGTTATATAGGCATTGATTGAGGGGGAGCATCTATCAACTTGGTTTGTTGATAGTGGGTGTTCCAAACACATGACCGGGGATAGATCATTGTTCACTACCCTACAAAGCAAAAGTAGAGGTAATGTATCATTTGGTAACAATGGTAGTCTTAAGGTTGTAGGGATAGGAGACATTCAAATATCCGAATGTCTTAGAATCAAAAATGTCCTTCTAGTTAAGGGGATGACTTTTAATCTCCTAAGTGTTAGTCAATTGTGTGATGCGGGATACACAATTGAGTTTCACCAAAGTCAATGACTAGTTAGACATAATGACACACATGACACGGTACTAGTAGGCACAAAGTAGACAATATCTATCAAGTTTCATTTAAAAGTGCTACTAATGCTTCTATTAAGTGTTTCATGTCCAAAGAAGAAGAGTCCTCACTTTGGCACCGGAGGTTGGCGCATGTGAACATGAAGAATATCCGAAAATTAGCCAATAAAGGACTTGTACGAGGCTTACCAAGCATCAAATACTAAAAGGAAAAGCTATGTGATGCATGTCAAATGGGTGAGCAAACAAAAGCTTCTCACAAAGGTAAAAGCACTGTGAGTACCTCTACTGCCTTAGATCTATTACATATGGATTTATTTGATTGTAGTACTATTGTATCATTGGATGGTAGTAGGTATTGCTTTGTAATCATTGATGACTATACTAGATATACTTGGACTTATTTTCTAAAACATAAGGATTAAACTCTAAATATTTTTATTTCTTTTTGTAGAAGAATTGAAAATGAGAAATCTACAACAATAAAAACAATTAGAAGTAATCATGGAGGAGAATTTCAAAATCATAGGTTTTTAGAGTTTTGTCAAGAAAAAGGGTATAGACATGAGTTCTCTACTCCTAGAACATCACAGCAAAATGATGTTGTAGAGAGGAAGAACCGAGTATTACAAGAGGTTACACGAAACATGTTTAATGAGTACTCTTTACCGAGCTATTTATGGGCTGAAGCTGTAAACACAGCTTGCTATGTGCAAAACCGAGTCCTCATTCATAGGTTTTTAGGAAAGACTCCACACGAACTTTGGTTTGGAAAACCACCTACAGTTAAACATCTCCGGGTGTTTGGGTGTAAGGTGTTCATTCTAAATACCAAGGATCATCTTGGGAAGTTCACAGCGAAAGCTGATGAAGGGATACTGGTCGGGTATTCCCTTGTCAGCAAAGCTTACCGAGTCTACAACAAGAAATCTATGTTAGTTGAAGAATCTTCTGATGTCGTTTTTGAGGAGATCCCAAAAGCAATTGATCTATCAGAAGATGTAGAGGGAGTTCAATTCGAACTTAGGAAATTAGGGTTGGATGAAAGTCCAAGTGTTGGGGATGTTGCGGATGAATCTGATGATGGTGAGCCTAGACCACATGGAGCTCAGTCGGACCCTGAGTCTGAGCCTGTGTCTAGTGAAACCATCCAGGAAGCACCTCCAACACCAAGGCAAATTAGGTTAGCCTCTAGTCATCCCCAAGACCAAATTGTTGGAGATATCCATCATGGGGTTAGAACTAGATCATTCTTTAGGAATGAGGCTAATGAGGTTTCTTTGATCTCTGAAATTGAACCTAGAGTAGTTGACGAGGCATTACATGATCCCGATTGGATTATCGCTATGCAAGATGAGTTAGGTCAATTTGAGAGAAGCCAAATTTGGGATTTAGTTCCTAAACCTAAGAAGACCACAATTATTGGAACTAAATGGGACTTCAAAAATAAATTGAACCATAAGGGAGAAATCGTAAGAAACAAGACACGCTTAGGGCTGTAATCGAACCGAGCCAAGCCGAATACCTGAGAGTTTGAGTTTAGTTCGTTTATTATCGAGCCGAGCTCGAGCTTAATTTATCGAATATAGTGATGGCTTGCGAGCATATTCGAGCCTAATCGAGCCCTAAACGAACTTATCAAATATAAATTATTAATTAAATTATTCATCAATTTATTGAAAAAATAAATTATATATTCTAAAAAATATAAAATATTTACTAAAATCTATGATTTTATTCATACAAATGAGCTTTATTAGATATTTTATATTTATTAAACGTAAAAGTGTCAAAATTAGATATTTAATGTTAAATATTAATTTTATATTTTACGAACTAGCTCACGAGCTTATTAACGAGTCTGTTCACGAGCTAACGAGCCGAATACTGCTGAGTTTGAGTTTGGTTCGTCAATATTAGCGAGCTTTATTAAACGAGCTCGAACGAGCTTCTATCGAATCGAGCTCCGAATAGTTCACGAGTGGCTTGATTCATTTACAGCCCTAGGCACGCTTAGTAGTCAAGGGCTATAGTCAAGTTGAAGGCCTTGATTACGATGAGACCTATGCTCCCGTGGCACGATTGGAATCTATTTGGTTGATGGTTGCATTTGCAGTACATAGAGGTTTCAAATTCTATCAAATGGATGTAAAATCGGCCTTCTTAAATGACTTCATTAGAGAAGAGGTCTATGTTGAACAACCACTGGGGTTTGAAAATTCCGAATTTCCAAACCACGTGTTTAAGCTCAAGAAGGCTCTTTACGGCCTAAAACAAGCACCTCGGGCTTGGTATGAGCGGTTGTCGACAATTTTAATTGAAAAATGCTTCGTGAGAGGATAAATAGGCCCTACACTATTTCTACGAAGAGATGGTGACAATATCTTTGTAACCCAAGTATATGTCGATGACATAATTTGTGGCTCCAACAACAAGGGTTATTTGAATGAGTTTATTGGACACATGGAGTGTGAGTTTGAGATGAGTCTAGTGGGAGAATTGATTTTCTTCCTTGGACTTGAGATCAAACAAACTCGAGACGGAATCCATGTGCATCAATCTAACTATACTCAAGATCGAGATGCTCAAAAAATTCAACATGAGTGACTCTAAAGAGGTAACCACTCCCATGGCGACAAACACGAGGTTAGACAATGATGAGAGTGGGAAGCCCATTGACTTAACCCAATATCGAAGTATGATAGGTAGTTTGCTATACCTCACAACTAGTCACTCGGATATTCTTTTTGCTGTGGGTATATGCGCTAGATACCAAGTCTGTGCCAAGGAATCTCATTTAATTGCTGTAAAGAGAATTTTGAGATACCTTAAGGGCACAATTAGAGTCGGTCTTTGGTACCCCCGTACAGAGTCGTTTGACTTGATTGGCTATACCGATTCCGACTATGCTGGGTGCAAGTTGGATCAAAAAAACACAAGTGGGGGTTGCCAATTTTTAGGGTCATCCTTAGTGAGTTGGTCAAGTCGGAAGCAACAATGTGTTGCTCTCTCCACGACCGAGGCAGAGTATATCACCATGGGAGAGAGTATATCACAATTGTTGTGGATGATATGCACTTTAGAGGACTATGGATTATCTTACAAGGGTGTGCAAGTGTTGTGTGACAACATAAGCACAATAAACCTTACAAAGAATCCAGTCCACCATTCAAGGACCAAACACATTGAAGTGCGTCACCACTTCATTAGGGATCATATTGCTAGAGGAGATATTGTACTCTCACATGTGGAGTCAAAATCGAATCTAGCAAACATTTTCACTAAACAACTCCCTGAAAATGAATTTAGTTTCTTAAGGAGGGAGTTGGGAATGTGCCGTGCTCAATAAGATTGTAAAAAAACACCCCTTCATGATCATTTCAAATTGTTGGGCAACTTAGGGACATCTCACACAAACTATAAGGGTTAACAAAATATTTTTTATTGCTAGAAATGGGGTGAGGTGTTAGGATTAACCTAGTTACTCAAAATGTTCATGCATCCCTTGAGTAATGAGGTTGAAGAGACAAAAATCATTAATTTGATTAAGTATAGGGAAAATCGATGCATAATACATGTGTATTTGGTTCCAAGAACATACTTGGACATTCCAATCAAGGAAAGTTGGTTGGAGATTTGTTTTTGATACAAACTTGATTTCAATTGGTTGGAGCGTTGAATTTGATACAAACCTGTTTCGAAGTTTTTAAATTCATAAGGATTCTTGATTCTTGTTAAAAAATAAACTCTAGTTAAGGGAACCCCTGTTCAGATCAAAAGAATTAAATCTGACTGTTTTAGAATCTGAAAGGGGTGTTTGAAACGAGTGTATCAGGGTTTTCAGACACTCCTCTGAAATCTGATCGGTCCGTAGACCGATCATGAATCACCTCAAATTATGGTTTCTGCTCAGAAAAGTCTTCTGTGTCGATCCTGATCGGTCCATCGACCGATCAGGACTCTCCCTGATCAGTCACTTTGACCAATCAGGCTGTACCTGATCGGTCAGCAGAACGATCAGGATCATCTTATCAAAATCCTGATAAAATCCTGATGGACCAGACCTGATCGATCCACAGATCGATCAGGAATCACCCTGATCAGTCATGGGGACCGATCAGGGATCGATCTAATCGGTCCACAGACCGATCCGAATTCTTTTTGCAGCAAACAGAAAGGTCCCGATCGGTCCGCAGACCGATCAGGCTTACTCACGGATCGGTCTGGAGACCAATCAGGCTTCTTCCTGATCGATCTCCCAAACCGATCAGGCATCGATCTGACCGATCAGGAGGTATTCTGATCGGTCTAGATATCCTTTGATCGATCGACCGTCCGATCACAACATTGAAAACGGTCGGTGACCGATCCACCCAACACTAACTCTTCTCCCATAAACCTCCAACCCTAGTCCTCTTCCTCACAACTGCCGACCCTCTCCTTCACAGCAGCCCTTTCTTCTTCTTCTTCTCCATCGATTCCTTCGCTCCAGCTTCTTTGTGAGTTTCTGTCAAGTTCATTCTCAAACAACCCAACCAACTTCATGGCTCATAAGTAAGATGTTCTTGTGGTTTTGTTTTTCTCTCCTAATTGCTTTATATTTGTGTATGATGGGAACTAACCACTAGTTTTACTTCCTGTGTTGTGCCCTTAACTTCAAATCCCATTCATTTTGGTTGTGCCAAGATCTTGCCGTGTTCACCAATTTTCTTTCTGTGCCATGATCACCAATTTTCTTTCTTTTGCCGTCACCTATTATCAACTCTTAGGAAATCTTCCAAGGGTAAGGCTCTTGCTGAGGGAACTTCGAAGTCCAAAGCTCCTTCATCATCCTCCAGACCTCAACCCTCTACTAATCTGAGATTTCCTAGTAAATACTTCGAAGAAGCCTTTCAAAATTCTACCTTCAAACTTCTTCCTTGCCGATCATTGGACAAGTCTTTTGTCAATAACTACTGTCCCTCCGTAAGACAGATCATTGAGTTTTACAATCTTGAAACCCTTGTTTTTATGGAACGAAACATAAACATTGATCTGGTCTCTGAATTTTATAATAATATGCAACCGGATGGAGTGGGAGGAAGTATGGGGTGTAAGACTAGGGTAGCCAAGACGAATCTGGACTTCAATTATCAACTGTTTTCTGAGTATCTTGGCTGTCGTAGATCAACAAATTTCTATCCGATCTACCCTACTCTTCCGGATCCTTTACCACTTCCGTTCGAAGGTGTCACTTCGGACTCTATTTATGAGTATTTTTTCAGACAGCCTAGACCTAGTGGGCTTGATGAGCTTGCTGCTGATGAGTTTCCCACCTTTGCTGTCCTAAGTCTCTCTGCCTCTGACTATGTTTTGTTCAAGATCATTACAAACTGCATCCTACCCATCACTTCAAAACCCCTCGCTGAAATTTGTCCCTATCACTGCCTGAAGCTATATGGGATGCAACGACATCTTGACTTTGATATCTTGGCGAGTGTTTTCAGTTCTATTGTCTTCTACAGTCAGTCCACCCGTCGTACAGTCTATATGCCTTTTGACCACATCATCACTGACTGGCTCGAGTCAGTCGGTGTTGATGTGTCGAAAGGCAGGATTGTGCCGATGGTTCGGCAAGATTGCAAACTTGGGAAACACGCGTTTTCCAAGTCTGGCATCATTGCCGATCATCAGGGGATTATGTGGAAGGATGGGAGGGGTCTAGGGGAGCTCCCACGAGCGGCACATATTCAGGTAGCAGCAGCCCCAGCTGGACATCATGGTGCGCCCGCTGCAGCAGTGGGGGACGACTACGAGGCAAAGCCAGATCTTCAATGGCAGATCACAGAGCTCGAGCAGAGGATGGATCACAGATTTCACATGTGGGAGCTCAGGCAGCAGAAGATCCGGTCTGAGTTTAGTGCGGGTCAGCAGGAGATCCGGTCTGAGATTTCAGGGATGCGTGCCAATCAAAGGGAGATGTTTGCTAAGTGGCTCGCTTGGATGGCTGGTCATCAGCCATAGCAGACATTTTCTGGCTTTCCGCCATCTAGCAACATTGTTCCAGGGAGCTTCCTACCTATTGATGACACTGCGTTCGATCCGATGCAGTCTGACCCCCCCCCATGATCCTGCTGATTAGGATTGATATCCTGTGTTGCCTTTTGACTCATGATTATTGCTTGATGATATGTTTCTGACTGAGTACATTATGCTATGTTTTGGTGTTTCTTTCAGTTATTGGTTGTATTCTGTGTTTCCTCTATCGACATATGATGCATATGTGTGTTTGCCTTTATATATTTCATATGCTTTTCATATGCCATTAACTTATCACTCGATGTTTTGGGAGAGACCCTTCGTTAAGGGGGAGTTGTTTTAAACTTAATAACCAGTCTACACCCTTTTCGGTGTTTGACAAAGGGGGAGAGATTGGTTAGTTAAGTTTAGGGTTATTACGAATATAACTATTGTAGGGGGAGGACTCTGATTCCCTTGCATTAGTGAAAATTAACTTCAATTGATTTCTAATACCTAAACTTAAAATTGGGTTGTCAAACAACAAAAGGGAGAGATTGTTGATGCAGTCTGACCTGATTATTATTTTGGTGTTGACATCAATTTAAGTTTGGTTGAGTAAGATAAAATCGGATTAAGTCCTGGTCGGGGACTGGGCATGAATTTCGATGAGTGAAGCCGGGTGAAGGAAACCCTAGTGAGTGAAGCTAGGTGGAAGAAAACCTCCGGCGAGTGAAGCCGAGTCCTGGTGAGTGAAGTCGGGTGACGGAAACCCCGGTGAGTGAAACCGAGTCCTGGTGAGTGAAGTCGGGTGACGGAAACCCAGGTGAGTGAAGCCGGGTCCTAGCAAGGGAAGCTAGGTTGAACAAAGTCCTGGTGAGTGAAGCTGGGCATGAAGTCTTGGTCCAGGAGACTGAGCATTGAGTGTACTGGTCGGAGAGGGCTCGGGAGCTCGTTCTCCGGGACCAGACTGGGTCAGAGAAGGCTAGGGAGCCTGTTCTCTGAACTCAGGGTCAAAATGGTCGGAGCTGGATCGGTCTATGATCCGATCAGGGAGTTGGCACTAACTCCTACGGTTGTGGATCGGTCTAGGGTCCGATCAGGGAGTTGGCACGAACTCCCTTGATAATAGATCGGTCTGGTGACCGATCCAGGGAGTCTGATGGTTCTGGTAAACGATCAGAAAGAGAACAGAAAGCTTCTGTGTGGTTTCTGATCGTTCAGGTGAACGATCAGAAAGAGAACAGAACAGAAGGGTTTAGGTAAGAGACCCTGATCGGTCTGCGGACCGATCAGGCAGGAGCCTGATCGATCAGTTTGACCGATCAGGGCTCGATCTTGATCGGTCAAGTGACCGATCAGGGTTGGTTTGAAATCCCAAGTCAGGCCTTGGCTGATCTCCAGTAAGGTCTGGTCTTCTTTGTGATCGGTCGGTGGACCGATCCCTGTTCTCTGATTGGTCCAAGTGATCGATCAGGACATGCCTGAACCGATAAGGCAGGAGCCTGATCGGTCAGGATCTAGCCTGATCGGTCAGTTTGACCGATCAGGGCTCGAGCTTGATCGGTCAAGTGACCGATCAGGGATGATCTGTCAAACTGACCGATCAGGGTTGGTCTGAAATCCCAAGTCAGGCCTTGGCTGATTTCCAGTAAGGTCTGGTCTTCCTTGTGATCGGTCGGTGGACTGATCCCTGTTCTCAGATCGGTCAAGGTGATCGATCAGAGCTTCACTGGATCAATCAGGCAGGTGCCTGATCGATCAGGCCCTTCACTGATCGGTCAGGTGACCGAACACTTTCATTTGAATCATTGTTAGATTTTCTGATCACTTCTGATTTCCTTCTGATACGCTTTGATTTGCTGTGCTAATCCTTTGATGAGTGTGCAGGGATGTCACAAACCAAGAAGGAGGGTCAATTGGCGACTTTCGCTTCGGGCAGGTTTGTCTATTTTCCATTCGTAGGATTCAACGGCTTCTGGCGCAGGCTGGCGATTGTCTGGCGGGCTGCTAACTGACCTGAGGCTCAGCTGAAGAGGTCTTCAGTGGACTGAGCGCTAGTGGGTCAGTGATGACGGAGCTATGGTTCAGCGGTTGCAGACGCGCCTGGTGATGAGCAGAGACGAGGCTTAAGAGAAGGCGGATGAAGAAGAGATAGGGCAACTTTGGAGAAGTTTGAATTGATCAGAAACCAAGCAGAGACAACGAGGACGAAGAGCTGAGTGAAGGTTCTTGCGTTGGTTGTGTTGTGTTGTGCTCTATGAAGTTTTCTCTTCTTTGTGCTTTCTGTGCTCGCGCTCTGTAAGCTTTCTCTCGTGTCTCTGTGCTTTGTTTGATATTCTACTGAGACTGTGGAGCGGTTTCTCCACCGAGAAGGAGACTGTTTTATCCGGATTTCCGGGGCTTGATCTGCCGACGATCAAGAGATCACCCACCTCACGGGCACGCCAAGGAGCAGGGGCAAGTTATCCCCGAACCTTGTAAACCCTCCTTGTTAGCGACTGGTTCATTTATGTTTCTATTTGTATTTCTGTCTTTCTGTTGTTTATGTCTTCCGCTGCTAACCCTAAGTGCAGAAAGATCAAAGAAGCCAAGTTTTTTAGTGTCCGGCTATTCACACCCCCCTCTCTAGCCATCCAAGGTCCAACAAGACCTTCAACAGATGAAAAAGATAACCATATAAGAGAATGAAGAAGATAATAGTATAAGAGAAGGAATGAAAATGCTAGTAGAAATCTCTCTCCCTTTGGGTAGAATGAAGTGAATGAATCCCCTCCTCCTTCGTTTAACATGCGGGAGTCGTTTTATATGCAACATCTCTGACAAGTTGTCTCATCTGTAATAAAGAGCATGTCCTATCTGTTAAATTTTCTAAATCTTAGAGATCTTTTGGAGATTGCCTGTCACATAATACTGTCTCATATCTCATCATACTTTATGTTACATCCTGCTTTATGTAATATCAGGTCAGGTGTGAGTTTGGCTCTGTATTTTGGTCTGGCAAAGGTGTCGGATTGGAGTGAAGGTGAATCGAACCGTCCGGTCAACCATGTCGATCGGACAGGTGCTGGAGATCAGTTCAGCTTAGCCGCGAAGAGCGGCAAGTCTGTAATCTGCCGTCAAGGATGGCGGGTCGGTAGGTCATCCGGGAAAGTCGACGGATCGGTAGTCCACGAGGGAGGTCGGCGAGTCGGCCGGCCGGCCGGGTCGGGTTGGCCAGGTCAGCCGGGTCAACCGGGTCGGGTCGGTCGTTTGCCGCAAAGAGCAGCCGATTGACCCTTAGCAACATAGAGTGGCAAATTCCATTAATTCTCTTTGCCTTAACTCCACCTCAACTTGTCAATTTGGTCTTTTTTAGGGGGTCCTACTATATCTCCCCGGATCAGTGTTAGTAATATGCGTGGTGAATGGAATGGGCTTCAAGCATGATTTTTTAAAGATTGTTCATATGCCTATTATGTACATTGTTTAACTCATCGTTTACAGTTAACATTGGTTGTAGTTGCTAACGATTTACCTTCTATTTGGCAATTCTTTTCTTATTTGACTTCCATTGTAAACTTCGTTACCTCATCTCCTAAATGCCTTAGTAATTTACAATCTGCTCAACACGAAGAGATTGCATATATGTTGGCTATTGGTGAGCATGAGCCTAGTAAGGGACTAATCAAATTGGAACACTGCATAGACTTGGTGCTACTTGTTGGAACTCTCATTAGGATTTTGTTTGGAACTTGATAGACATGTATGCAGTAACTTGTAAGATCCTTGAAAATCTTAATGAAAATGTGCTAAATGGTGTAATGCGTTAGGAAAATAGTGGTTTATGCAACATTATTATGTGTTTTGAATTTGCGTATGCGTTGTTTTTGATAGAAAAGATCTTGGAAACCACTAACATTCTTTGTCAAGCTCTACAAAATAAATCACAAGACATTGTGAATGCTTCAAAATTTGTCTCAACCATAAAAATCATCTTTTTAAAATTTAGAGAAAATGATTGGGATGATTTTTTGAGAAAGTAAAGGTTTTTTTGTGAACAACATAATATTGAGATGTTTGATATGAGCCATGATTATAAAGTTAATTAGTCATTATTGTCAACAACATGGGGTCATGTCAGAGTTGAGCATCATTATCAATATGATATTTTTAATACTGCAATAGATTTTCAAGTGACGAAACTAAATGATAGATTCGGTGAGGCAACAATGGAACTTCTTACTCTTCAGCTTTGGATCTTAAAAGTTCATTTAAAAAATTTAATGTGGGTGACATTTGCAAGCTTGCATCAAAATTTTGTCCTCCTGATTTCACTCAACAAGAAATTCATGTTTTGAAAGTTAAATTGGAACACTATCAACTTGACATAGTTTGTGATCTTGAGTTTCAATAAATTTTTACTCTTTCTGCATTAGATATAGAAATGGTTGTGACCAAAAAGGCTAAGAGTTATGTTATGATTTAGAGATTGATTCATCTTGTATTGACTCTTCCTGTATCAACTACAACGATAGAGAAAGTCTTTTCAACCATGAAATTTCTCAAAATAGTACGTCACAACAAGATGGATGATGATTTACTTTCGATTGCATGATTCTCTACAAAGAATGATAACTGTCTGAGAAAATATATATGGAATTAGTAATAGCTGAGTTTTATGCTCTAAAATCTCATCGAGCATAACTTAAGTAAATATTAAAGTATTTTGTATTAAATTTGAACTATGTAAAAGGATTTTGATATGTAAATGTTATATATTTGTTAAATGTTCATTATATATGTATATATTATTATTTTCGTAATTTAGCTTAGGACAATTGAAGATCCTAACTACACCATTGATTCAAAGTCCGAGGTTGGTGAAGGGTGTAGAGTTGATGGCAATTTACTACGACATATATCTATATGGGTTACTAGGTGTTCATAACATTGACATATACTCAGATTTCGTTTAGGCAGTTCGAGCAATAACTCAGCCCACAAGGGAGTGGGGATCAGAGGGGTACTGGCAATAAAAATTTATGTTTTATTCGTGAGTCCGGAGTTCATAACATTGATATTAGCATGCGTTTTTAACATCATTTAGTTAAATTTTATAATTTCAAATAATATTTTTTAATTAATATAAATTTATTAATTTAACTATCATAAACATTGTTTTTTAATTTCAGCACATTTTCTGAATAATTGTTTAATAAAAAATTAATTTGATACGGATATTTACATTGACTTGATAGTTTTAATTTTATAATGACATTTTAATATTGTCTAAATATAGAAAACGGATTCAATTTTCCAGAATATTTAAAATTAGCATTTCTATTTTTTCAAGAGGAAAATATATTTGGGTACCAAACTTAATATTAATTGGACGATTCTAATATCAAACTTTTAAAAAGACTTTTTTAGTCCTAAAATTACCATTTTATTTTTATTTAAGCCTACGATTCACCTTCCAATTGAGTTATAGTGTTTAAGCTAAAAAATTAAAAATAAAAAACTCCTAGAATTCATATTCCCAATTAGGTTATAGTATTCCAGCTAAAAAAATAAAAATCGAAAACCTCTAAGGTTCACCTTCCCAATTAGATTATAGTGTTCAAGTTTAAAAAAATTAAAAATAAAAAACTCTTAAGGGTTCATCTTCCCAATTGGATTATAATGTTCGTTCATAATTTTTTTTAAAATTGTTAGTTTTAAATTTTAAGACTAAAAAAGAAATAAACACCCAACTTTAAAATTATAAAAAAAATTAAAAATTTAAAATCAGAATCACTAATTTAATATTAAATTTGGGTCCTAACAAGTACATATCTCATTTTTTTAATACAAGTTGATTTGATAATCAATTTGTACATTGTAAAATAATTATTTTAATTATTATGAGTTTTCAGATATTTTTAAAATAAAACTATATTAGACTTTTATAATAAAAATAATTTTATCTCACATTAAAAAATTAATTATAAATTTTCTTTTCTCGTTTCCAACTATAAAAGGTGACAAGTCACAACTCCGCCGATTGTATCTCTCATTTTCCATCCATCTTACCTATCGAAATCAATGGAGGCAACCGAGGTCGAAGAGGTTCGTACTGGAGCGCTTCGTTCCTCCGATTCTCTTCCTCTTCTTACTTCTATTTCGCCGGAAGAAGAGAGCCGAGATATCACCCCGAATCGACGACCGGCGGCTTCAATATCATCCAAACGCTCACGAATGCCACAATCCTCAGGTACATTATTCGATTCGTTTTTTCTTTTCCATTCTTACCTAATTATCTGGTTAATAGTAATGGGGGAGTACGGGCGAGGCTAGAGAGGACAATTCATCTCTGTACTAAGTTCGATTCAACATAGAAATACGCTATCTTCAATGTCGGTGGTCAATAGCGTTAGAGAATTTAAAGAAAAGAAGATTGAGCTAACTTTATGATACTTGTGTATGTTTAACAATCTGAGAATCCCTAGATAGCTCGTGCTAATACTCTTGATTTACGGCGATTTAAGGAAGGGAAAAAAAACCCTATTCAGTATTCAGCGATGATGTTGGGCCGTGATTAAACTTTCATCCCCGCCACATTTAGTGATGGCATTGCAACGAGTTTTGTCTAATATCCTTGATCATCTCAGGTGCCCAATAATATAGTTTTGGATTTGAATAGTTGGGTACTGTCCCCAAATAAATTGAATTATTTTTATTATAAGTATATATATCATGAATTTAGAAGGAAATTTTTAGGTGGTGGGCCAAGACTCTTTTTCGTAAAACATATATATATATATATATATATATATATATATATATATATATATATATATATATATATATATATATATATATATATATAGTTAGATTTATAAAAATGAAATAAAGTATATTCCATTTAATTGATAATTTTGCCTCAAAAATTATATCGATCATTTTTGCAAAACACATAATATGTATTAGTATAAATAATTAAGTTCATACATACAAGTTATATGTTGTTGCATCAAAAACTTAATTTAATATTTCACAATCACAATCATTAGTTTTCATTAGTGAAGAAAAATTACTAAATATTCTTCATTAAGTTCTTGATCATCAATTGAATTGATCTTTATTTTTTTTCATTTGACCATGTAAACCACCTTCCTTGCTCCCAAATAGCCTAAAGGGTTATATATCACATATGGGATCATCTGGATCTGGCCCCTTGTCTAAAACAGGCGTAGGTAGAAACTTAGACTGCATTTTTAAGATACTATTATATATACATACTCTTAGAATGTAGTACTCTCCATCTTTAGTCTGTTATTGCTGTCGCTTCAGAACCACATCAATCCTTTTCTTTAGACTATGATTACACTCAGAAATGAGGTTGGTGAAGGAGGAAATGGAAGGGAGAGGAAAAGAAGAGATTTGAAAACTTAACTACTAGGATAATGAGAGGCAGGAGAGGAAGGATTCTTTACTTTCAATCCTTTTTGCTGATTACTTGGGTTAGGATACTGTTGTATGAGGGATGAAATCTTGATAAAACAAAAGGGTTTGGGATGGGGAAATGTTGTAATACCCATATTCTTCTATCCCCTGATTGCCCGTGAGTTTTATGTTCATTCATGAATTTTGCAATCCTATCATCTTCAGGTGTTCTTTTTTCAAACAACCTCAGAAAAATCTATCTAGATGCGCGCTTGAAGAGTCGATGATGAAGAATTCCGTACCACTAAACAATCAAACAGATTGCATAAACTATCAAATCTTTAAAAATTATCATAAATTCTGTGAACTGTCCTTCCGCACTTGTATTTTATCAAGCATACTATTTCAATGACTTGGAACTTAAAAGAGTATCCTAGGTGCAGATAAGTAGTTGCTTGAATCGGGAAGCATCATCTTGATATGTGAAATTGATCAGTTTTGTCAAGCATTTTCTTTATTATACTAGCAAAAATGTTGCTTCTAAGAAGGAATGTGGTCAGATTGTTGCACGAAGCCTTAGGTCCCAAGTGGTCTAAAGACCATTTGAAGAGTTGGTCCAAAACAAAAAGAAGCTAGTAATTGAACTTTGGAGTCATATTCCTTGTTTCTACATGCGCATTCAATTATGAGCCATAAAGCTGACTTAATTATGTGTGGGAAAGCTGTAAAGTTACGTACAATAACCAGCACCATTGTCTGTCCCACATGGAATGATGGAACAGGAATCCTTCTCAAATATTAATGAGACTGCTCCAATGAGAGTTGAGAGTAAATGACCAACTGAGAAAACTGGAGGAGCATGAGAGTATCCTGGTTTTTTTTGCCCCAATAATATCATTCTGGTTTTTTATCCTTTTGAATTAGTTAATAAAATAATTACATCAATTTCTTTAAAATAATATCATTTCTAAAAGCTTAAAATTAAAGGGTCACTTGATATTGCTACAAAAGAATAATAATCGTATAAAAGGAAAATCCTGCAGATATTTGTGAATTGACTATCTTATCTTGAATATGGCATCAAAGAACTCCTTGTTACCTTGGGAATTTGATAGCAATAGTTATTATGGTATTTCTAGAGAATAGTTATTGTCAACTGTAGTAGTTTGGTGATAATGGGTGACGACAGTTGTCAAAATTATTCCCCTCCAAGAACCACACACTTGATTTACAGGAGGAGAAATAAGAAAAGTGAGGTCCTGTTCTTTAGCACAAGGAATCATTAAACTGATAGCAAAGGAGCAATTGGAAGACAAGATCCATAAAAATTTCAGAAATTAAAAGTGAAAGAAAAAGCCCCAAAACGGCTCTTATTTTTAAAAACACTCAAGCAAGGTTCCCTGCCTTTTTTAGGTCTTTTTGAACAACAGACACTTTATCTAAGATAAAGATCTGCATTCATTTGTGAACAACTTCTGTGGAAGCCGCCATAATAGAGCCCAATCAACTAAGACAATGATGCCTTTGCAGAAGCTTTTGTATAAACTTTACTGAGATTTAACTACATTGGTGAGAATTAAACTATCATTATCAATGACTGCTGGCAAGTGAATACAATAAATTCTGGAATTGTGATAAAGTGTTGCGTTTATTCTGTATGATACTCAACAAACATTGTACAATTTAGTTTAATTGTACGTGAATAAACATTAGATACTAGATTCGTCTTGAAATTTTATGTATACATTCATTTTCCACTATTAGCAGTATGCATTCATTCTACCTGCTTTCTTGTATAAAAGTTTATGAAATATAATTTCATATTTATTTTAGGCTACTTATCTTTTTAAAGCTTTTTGATTAATATGCTTAAATGATATATAAAATACAATTGTTGAGCAAAACTTGTCTCTTGACATTTGTTTGCTTTATGATGATAGGTTCATCTGTTTCCCGCTAGAGAAATATGTTACACATATCTATCATTTGAATTTGTGAACTTAAAACAGAGGTTGACAATTTTTGAATTAGCATAGAAAATCTGTTATGGTTTTTACTCTTTCATATTATGGACGTTCTTGTTATATTGGTAAGGCTGCTGCCCTGATAAACCTTCTCTACATACTGTCCATCCCCTTTTCCATTATAATTCTTGGAAGAACTCATATGTAATTGGTTCCCTGTTGATTGTCGTTTGGCTAGCTCTGAATAGTAAGGTGGTAGTATTTCCTTTAAGATTATGAGATACTCTTTTTATTTGGAAAGAATGTTTATATTTATAATTTTTATCTTGAAAATTTATGAGAACAAGTCAAAAGGGCTCCCTTTTTTAACTCATGATTAATGAGGTTTTTCCAACCAACCTCGGGCGACCGGCCCGGTCACACGGAAGTTTCCCACCGGCCGCCAGGGTAAATCGGGAAGCGCTCGTAGTGGGCGGTCTAGAATCCCAGCGTCCCAGCTCCCTTTTTTATCTAAAACATCAAAGGGGTGTCATTTTTTATTTATCAGCTGAAGGGCACTTTTAAGTGTTCTACTAAATTTACCCCTAAATTCTCTCTAAATCCACAAAATTAGAAAGGTGCGATTAAAGAGAGCAATCTAACAAGTTAAGTCAAACTCTACATGAATTATAAATTAAAATAAATTATTATAGAACATATTTAAAAAATAATAATAATACAAACTAAACTGGCATATAAGTGCAATAAATTTTGTAAGTATAGGACTAAATTATTTCGTTAACAAAGAAGTGAAATATAGATTAAAAAAAAGTTGTGACCATGTTAGTCAATATGGCTAAAAACCATAAAAGTTTTGGTAAAAAATTGATATATATATATGATAATCGAGTGTTGATCAAAATTATTACTTCTAGATCTATATAGTAAAATTGGTTAAAATTATTATATTGTCATTTTTTAGTTGTTCGATCACTTTGAAATTGTAGGTGGACTCTAGTAGCCTCATAGAATGCTTCTCTCTATTAATATTCAAGATTTTTAGGAAAAAATCTTAATTTTTGTCAAAATTCTATATGAGTATTTTTGAATCATTTGGTCACTTTAAATCACCTCTTAGGGGTACCTTTCTATTCATATTCAAAGTTTGCAGAGAAAATTCCATGTAGTTGTTTTAGCTAAAAATTGTTGATAGCCTACCTATGTTTATCTAATAGGTTTGGCCAAAACTAACAATTTTTACTAAAATTGCTAGATAGCCATTAACATTTTTGACCATCTAACAATCTAGATCAAATTTGCTAAATCAATCTAATAATTTGACTAATTATCTTTATTTGGTTATTTTGAAAGCATGTGTAATTCCAATAGTCCCCTAGGGTGCACCTTATTTATTCAGATTGAAAATTTGAGATGATAATCTACATGCAGCATGTTTGGCCCAAACTATTAATATCATTTTTTAAACCATTTAGTTACTTTATTAAGTATGATGGACTCCAAGGACTTCCTTGAGTGCGTATGTCCATTTAGATTCCAAATTTGGGGAAAAACGTATTATAATTTTGACCAAAATTATTATAACTTTTTTATTATATTTGTTTTTTAAAAAATAGTTTACTCCTAAACTTACAAAATTGATAACTCCCTTATGCCACCAATTTTTTATTATTTCTTAAAATTAATTTTAAGATATTTCTAAAAATTTATAACAATTTCGGGTAAAACTGTTGGATGAAACTAGTAGTTCAGTTACTAAAATTGGGTGGTCTGTGGTTAGGTGCACATGACAGATGTGTGGGCAGTCAGATTTTATGGGCACACGAGTGATGAATTTTTGTAGGTTTAAAGAGAATTTAGCACTTTTAGTGGGATAAATTAAACATAGACAACAACCCAAAAAAAAAAAGAGATTTGAATATGTGATCTAACTCTGCATTGTATCTTGCATGTAAGAATATGGGTTGCAATTATGCAACCAAGTTGAATAACAACATCAATCCTAATTTATGACAAAATGACAAACACCTTCAATCTGGTCTAGGGAGTTGGAAGCAAGACATAGTGGCTTCTTTAATGTGAGATCTGTGCGCTCACTAAATTCTCAACCTTCCCTCTCTATTTTTAAGTTAATTTATCTAAGGGCATTTCCAATACAAAATTTTTAAGAGGTCTATAAAATTAAAAAAGTTAAATAAAAAAATTTGAACCATGGTAGAGATGAGGTTTAAGGTTTTTAGTTTAAGTCTTTAAGAGGAATAGTGAAAATTCAAACCTTTTTTTCACTTGAAGGTGAAGGTGAAGCCTGTAATTAATGATAAAGGTATATTAAATAAAATAATAATAAATAAGATATGTGATTTATAATGTACAGTCCACAATTAAAAAAAATATAGGGAAGTTTTTTTAATTATGAAGAGAATAAGTAATTTTTATATGTAGCATTGATGTAACTCTAACAAAATCTCTTTTAGAACTCAACCATCGAAGATGTTCTAAATGTGTGTCAACTACTTTTCACTTTTTTATATTCTTCTTTTTTAAATATATGATGATGAAGGTGAGCATGGCCTTTAAATCATTAAATACACGGTACCGGTAAAGCCTGCCATGTGCCGTCAATCAATTTTCCAGAACAAGTTTTGGAAATTCAAAGCATTAAGGATTTGAACCTTTTTTCCTTACTTGGGACCGGCTTAACTGGCAGTGTGCCCTCATCGAGTGGTATCCACAGACCGTAAAAAAATTTAGAGACTAGTTTTCAGGAAGGTGCATGATGTCTAGTTGTTCAACATAAACTCAAACTTTGAGTGATACAATAACAAATAGAAAATTGGATCTTAATCAAGTAAGATTTGGATAACATTTATTTTGTTTCTAATTTAAATGCTAATTAGGTAAGGCCAGTGAGTTAGATGCATTTTATAGCTAGCAGCTTTTTTTTCCAGCCAGAAACTGCATGGTGGATTGGCGTACGAATATAAATGATCATGACCTGATCTGTGCGGAAGTACTAATAAATAAGAACGGCAGGGAGACTTGACGGTCAAATGGACTAATTTATTTTACTCTTTTTAATATTCAGCATTGTTATTTCAGCATTTATCAACACTCAATATTTACTGAACACTCAAAGGACGCATTCCAGTTTGTCCCCTCCTCCCTCTACATGCCAACAACTCTTCACCCGCTATAATTGAAGCATTGAACCTCTTTTCCAAAGTACTGAACCATCCCCACTTTCACGAACTAGAGCATTGAACTACTCTCCCGCAACCCAAACCGAAGCGTTGACCCCTCTTTATCAAGAAGTCATTGGGTCGATTTTTTCATCAAACTTTTTTTTTAGCCAAAGTTGCACTCTTAATTTTCCTCTAAGTTTTTGTCCAAATATATATACAGATTTGATATGCTCCCCGACTCTCATTGTGTGACTATGCGCAACATTGTAACAGCTACGATTTTATAGCTGCCATGATGCGCGTAGGTTATATGCATATTCTTATACAATTATGGAAGCTCATTCACTTGTTTTTCATGGATGTAATTTACA
>JAGFNQ010008024.1:0-21373 GCA_024364735.1 Boesenbergia rotunda
AGCTAATCATTATTAATGGTTAAAGATATTCAAGTTTTTATTCTTATGTCTAACACTGACGATCGACATTCGACAGATATGTCATCGTTTGTCTTATGTATCTTGGTAAATACCCCTAAGTCCTAACAAGTAGAAGGTCAGTGTTGTAACGCCCCAAAATTTCCCTTTTAAGTCCTTAAAGTCCTTGAAATTAGTTAAAAATATTTTAGAAATATTCTAGATATTTTTAGGAATTTTTAGGAAATTTTATAGAATTTTTCTGTAAGCGAAAGTGGCAAAAAAGGTTATAAACAGAAAATCGCATAGGTGGGAATCAAACCCTTCACCTACGCTGTGAGAGATGAATGGGCAAACCAGCTGCGCTGGTTGGTATTTGTTGAAATAGACTGAGCGAAACAATAGATAAGGTATAATTAGGTAAATTCGCCCCCATAAGTATAAATAGATAATTAAAGAGAGAAATTTTATTTTCTCTCAACCAAACTCTCTTCCTCGCCCAAAAACCCTCACGCCGCCCCTCTCTCCTCCCTTGGGCGAAAACACACCAAGCCCTAAGGCTTCCTCCGGTGGCCGGCCAAGGCTCTCTCCGAGAGATCTTCCAATATTCGGAATCCCCACGACGAGAGGAACGCGTGAGCGCGAAGAAATCTCCGAGACTCCGAGTTTCTCCGGAACCTCCGACGCCGTTCTTGGTTGTAAGTCCAAGATATCGATGTAAGTACTGCTCACCTGCAGTAAGAGGCGGTTTTCCGCAAGTTTTCCCGTTAGAAAGTTAAAATGCAATTTTCCTTTAGTTTATGATTTTGCATGTAACTCTAGTTTAATCCATGCTTGTATAAGTTTGATTAAGCACCCTATATGAGGTTAGGGGCTAAGAAAAGTTATGAGAAAAGAAAAGAGAAGATAAAGATAAGAAAAGAAAAGGCCAAGGCCTTAAGAAATCCCCAAAAGTCAAGACTTAGGGATTTGGGCACACAAGAGGCTCGTTAAATGCCAAGGCATTCAAGATAAGAAAAAAGTAAGTATTTTATTTTCTAAGGCCAGTACCCGGCGTCCAAGGGCGTCGTTAAAGAAATCCAGGTGTCCAATTCCAAGGTCTTGGCCCTGGTAGACCAAGGTCTGCTCTATTAGGATTGGTGGCTCGCTACCCCAACCTTTTAGGGAACGCGCATAAGATGGTACTTACGTCTTAAGTGGATCCAAGTGAGATATTATTTTCAAGTATATGCTTTAGCAAAGTTTTCTAAAGTTTAAAGAAGTTTTCTAAAAGTTAAAGAAAGATTTAAAGTTAAAGAATTGCTAAAGTTTCAAGTTAAGCCAAGAACAAGTAAGTTAAGACTTATTAATGCTTGAGTATGCATGTCTTGAGTTATACATGTTGTTTTAGTGTTTCTTTTAAGCATAAAAGTATCTCATGTGATTTCACATTGTTTTAAAAAGCATGTTTGCACATTTCGAGATTTTGTGAGCTAGATAGTACTTACTAAGCTTTTGCTTATTAGTTGCATTTCCTCTTGCTGCAGGTAAAGGTAAAGGCAAGCAATTCTGAAGGAAGGCGACAAGGCGGTGCTGAGTGACGTGTGTTGGTGGCTGACCTTGGAGAGGTCCTTGGGACAAGATGAATAAAAGACTCAAAATACATTTGTTATAGAGTCTTAGTTTAAGTTAGATCATATAGCATTTATCCAAGTATTTGCGTTTTAGATATTTTGCATGTCTTAAAACCACAAGTAAAGATTCCATGTCATTTCATTTAGCATACATATCCTTATGATTGCATTGGATGAGTAGAGTGTGAGTAGTTTTGAATATTGATACTTGATGGAGCTATTGATGCATGTGCCAAGATATTGTAGTTTCCCTTTGAATCAAGTTTTATTGCTTAAATATGCTTAGAAAAGTTGCATTCACATTCCACAATGCTTTAGTAAGGTTTAGAACATGTGTTTTGGTGTTATGAATGCATAGGAGTTAAGTTTGGTACAAAACTCTAGTTTAAAGTTCATATAGATTTTCATAACTTATTTACTTCCGCAAAAGTCCTAATTTCGAGTTTATGAAGTTGTTTTGATTGGCTAAAATGTTTAGGAAACTAGATAGAGTATAGAAATGGTGTTGTGTCTTTGTATGGCTTGAAACTATAGTTTGGTGGACTTTTGAAACAAGGTTTCGAATCTGAATTTCAGACTTTCAGGCGTGCCAGTCGACTGGTTCAGTATCAGTCGACTGCCCTATCGAACAGTAGCTTCTGTTCGATGCATCAGTCGACTGCCAAGAGGCCAGTCGACTGGTGCCGCGCCCAGAAACTTTCTGTGGCCGATACCAGTCGACTGGTTAGATCGCAGTCGACTGGTACCATTGCAGAGAAGTTCTAGAGAAAGGAAGTGTGCCATTGTATCATGCATGACTATTAGAGTTAGAATATCATCCCTAGATGGATTTAAAAGAAAAAAAAAGAAGTTCCGCATTCTTAGTCGTGCATTAGAGTCAAGAAGTAGATAAAGTAGCGGACCGTCTAAGGTAGAGAAGGCGGGTCGCTACAGTTGGTATCAGAGCAGTTCCCATTCTCCAGCATCACACACACATCAGCATCAACCTTGCCGTCTTCAAGTAAGAAAGCTTTAAGTTTCAGTTTTTCTATTGCTCCTTTATTTAATTGCAGTATAGAGAAATGCTTAAGTACTTACTCATATGTGCATAGAACAAGGAAGCATGTTTAATACCTTAGTATCACGGAATCATGTTTAATCCCTAGAATGGATATTAGGTTACTAAGTAAGAAGACAAGTTTATACCTAGAGATGTAGTAGTGATTTCTTGTTCCCTTATGCGTTATTAGATGGCAAGAAGAGGCCGAGCTCCTAATGCAAGGAACGGAACCCCAGTTCAAGATAACAATGAGCCTGGCACAGAACAGCCAAACCTGATGGCAGTCATTGCTCAAATGCAAGCTCAGATTACAGAACAACAGAAGACCATCGCCACACTGATGGCAAATCAGCACCCAGTGCCCCCTACACCACCCACAGCAGGAGTGGGAACTCCAGTGGTGGCTGAAGTTCCACCAGTCACCCAGGAGACCCTGCCGTGAACCGAAGACAAGAAGCATACCTCGTCCAGTGGCAGAGGCTGAAACCTGAAAGCTTCTCAGGCACGACTGAGCCCTGGGATGCCCAGGCTTGGTTCAAGACTTTAGAGAGCACAATGGAGCTTCTTGACTGGCCAGAAGTCGAGAAGGTCAAATGTGCCTCCTTCTGCCTAACTAGAGACGCTCGTATGTGGTGGGAGCGAGTCAAGAGTAAGAGGATAGTCAACTAGATGAGCTGGGCAGATTTCGAGCAAGAGTTCTATGAGGAGTTCTTCCACATGCGGGTTACCAACAAGCACTACGAGGACTTCATGGAGTTCAGACAAGGTAGCCTACCAGTGGGAGAAGCAGTCGCGAAGTTCAACAGACTAGCTCGCCTCTGCTCAGAGCTAGTCAGCACAGAGAAGGAGCGAGTCAGACTGATGCTCCGCATGCTGAACCCTGAAATAGCACTCAACGTGAACAGCGGGACGCACCGACCCCAGACCAGCGAGGAGTTGGTCGGTAGTGCTCTAATCTCAGAGCACTATCTGAATAGCATCAAGGCACAACAAACACAGCAGAAGCCAGTCCTGATTGAGAACAAGACAACAGGAGGCCAGAAGCCTCAGCCAAATAACCAGAACTGGAAGAACAAGAACCATAAAAGGAAGCAGTGGCCTGGCAGCCAAAAAGGAAACCCAGAGAACAAGCAAGCTAGGTATCCACCTTGTCCTAAGTGTGGGAGGACCCATCCAGGAGCATGCCTTTTGGGTGTAACTGGATGCTACTCATGTGGACAAGAGGGACACAGATCCAGAGACTGCCCAAACAAGTTTAAGGTACTTCCTCAGCAGTCCGTACAGTATGGAGGCAAGCCTCAGTTACATTACATGCCTACTATACTGGAGGGACCTCAGATCAGTCAGGGAGGGTTGGAAGCAGCACCAGTTCCAACCAATGCCAGAGTCTTTTCCCTCACGAAGGAAGAAGCTGCCAGCGCCTCCACGGTCGTAACAGGTCAAATAGTTATTTTTCAGCATTTAGCTACTACACTGTTTGACACTGGGGCGACCCATTCTTTCGTATCAGTACCTTTTGCTAGTAAGTTACAGGTGCCTGCAGAGAGTTGGGAGTCCAGATTCCTGACAACTCTCCCTTCAGGGGAAATCATGGAATCCACCCAGCGGCTCCGGGCTGTGCCAATCAAGATTTCAGACCGAGAGCTATATGTCGATCTGATAGTCCTTGCGATGCAAGACTTCGACATCATACTGGGCATGGATTTCCTCAGTAAGTACAGCGCTTCAGTGGACTGCCGTAGAAGGAAGGTGGTTTTCAGCCCAGAAGGAGAACCACCATTCGAGTTTCAAGGAGCCCCAAAGAGGAAGACTCAGAAATTCCTCTCAGCCTTGGCAGCCCACCAGATGCTAGAGCAAGGGTGTGCTGGTTTTCTTGCACACGTAGTGGACTCAGAAGCAAAGAAAGAACTCAAGCAGGAGGATGTACGGGTAGTCTGCGAATATCCAGAAGTGTTCCCAGAAGAACTACCTGGACTACCGCCCAACAGGGAGGTGGAATTTGAGATTGAGCTGGTGCCAGGTACCGGTCCGGTCTCAAAAGCCCCATATCGTATGTCTCCTGCAGAGCTGAAAGAATTACAAGAGCAACTCCAGGAGCTACTAGACAAGGGCTTCATCCGCCCGAGTCATTCACCCTGGGGAGCTCCTGTACTTTTCGTCAAGAAGAAGGATGGGTCTATGCGTCTGTGCATAGACTACAGAGCTTTGAACAAGGTAACCATCAAGAACAAGTACCCCCTTCCCAGAATAGATGATTTATTTGATCAACTCAAAGGGGCTACAGTGTTCTCGAAGATAGATCTGCGTTCTGGGTATCATCAGCTAAAGGTTAAAGAAAGTGACATCCCCAGGACGCCTTCAGGACAAGATACGGCCACTACGAATTTGTAGTGATGCCTTTTGGAGTAACCAATGCTCCAGCAGTCTTCATGGAGCTGATGAACCACATCTTCAGGGAGTATCTCGATAAATTCGTCATTGTATTTATTGATGATATTCTCATATACTCACAGACTCCAGAGGACCATGCTACACACTTGAGGATAGTGCTGCAGATCCTTCAGCAGGAGAAGCTCTATGCAAAATTCTCAAAGTGTGAGTTTTGGCTAGATCAGGTGACCTTCCTAGGTCACATTGTATCCAAAGAAGGCATTCAAGTTGATCCAGCCAAGATAGAAGCAGTCAGCAACTGGTGTAGACCCAAGAATGCCAGTGAAATCAGAAGCTTCTTAGGCCTGGCAGGATATTACAGAAAATTTGTGGAGGACTTTTCCAGAATAGCCTCTCCACTCACAGCCTGACCAGAAAGAACAAGAAGTTTGAATGGTCAGATAAATGCGAGCACAGTTTTCTAGAGCTGAAGAAAGACTGACCAGTGCTCCCATCCTGACGTTCCAGAGAGTGACAAGGCCTTTGACATCTACAGTGATGCATCCAAGATGGGCCTTGGAGCTGTCCTCATGCAAGACGGTAAAGTAATAGCATATGCCTCCAGACAGCTCAAGGACTATGAGAAGAATTACCCTACCCATGACCTTGAGCTAGCAGCTGTGGTTTTTGCACTGAAGCTCTGGAGACACTACCTGTATGGAGTGCAGTGCAGAATCTTCACAGACCATCAGAGTTTGAAGTACTTCTTCACTCAGAAGGATCTGAATATGAGGCAGCGCAGGTGGCTAGAGTTGGTCAAAGATTATGACTGTGAAATCCTCTACCACCCAGGTAAAGCTAATAAAGTGGCAGATGCACTGAGCAGAAAATCCTGTGCAGCACTGATGTCCCTATCATCACTGTCTCTACCACTTCAGAAAGAAATAAAGGATTTTGGAGTCGAGGTAATAATTGGGCAACTTTCTGCATTGACTCTAGAGTCAACCCTGCTTGTGGATATACAAAGAAAGCAAAGTCAAGACCCAGAGATCCAGAAGATCAAGCAGGAGATCCAAGAGGCAGAAAATTCAGAGTTTCGAGTATCAGATAGTGGCATCCTCTATCTTGGAGACCGCCTTTGCGTCCCCAATGATGAGGAACTAAGAAAGAATATTTTAGAAGAAGCCCACAGTACCCCGTACTCTATGCATCCTGGTTCTACCAAGATGTACCAAGATGTAAAGCAAAGATTCTGGTGGTCTGGACTCAAGCGAGACGTGGCCAGATATATCAGTACCTGCTTGACCTGCCAGAGAGTCAAAGCAGAGCACCAGAGACCAGGAGGAGTTCTGCAGCCTCTTCCTATTCCAGAGTGGAAGTGGGAAGAGATATCCATGGATTTTATCACAGGTCTCCCAAGGACCACCCATGGACACGATGCAATATGGGTGATAGTGGATAGATTGACCAAGTCTGCCCACTTCCTAGCCATCAAGTTATCGCATTCGGTAGAGCAGTTAGCACAGCTGTACGTGAAAGAAGTAATCAGGCTTCACGGAGTTCCGAAGTCGATCGTTTCTGACAGAGATGGGCGGTTCATCTCCCATTTTTGGAGGTGTGTTCAGGACGCCCTAGGCACCAGACTTCAGTTCAGCACAGCTTTCCATCCCCAGACAGATGGACAAACAGAGAGAGTAAATCAGATTTTAGAAGACATGCTCAGGGCTTGTGCGTTGGACTTTAAAGGTAGTTGGTGCAAATTTCTGTGCTTAGCTGAGTTTGCCTACAACAATAGCTATCAGGCCACCATCAGGATGGCGCCTTATGAGGCATTGTATGGCAGAAAATGCAGATCACCCATATGTTGGCAAGAAGCTGGTGAGAAGAAAGAGATGGAGTCAGGACTAGGCAGCCAGACTGAGCTTATAGATGAGACCACTCAGGCTATCCAGACGATCCGCCAGAGGATTGAGACTGCCCAGAGTAGACAGAAAAGTTATGCTGACACACGCCGTAGGCCACTGAATTCCAAGTTGGAGATTCAGTATTTCTCAAGGTCGCTCCTATGAAGGGAGTGATGAGATTTGGCAAAAAGGGCAAGCTGAGTCCTCGCTACATAGGACCCTACAGATTATAAAGAGAGTTGGAAGGTAGCCTATGAGCTGGACTTGCCAGAGGACATGTCCGCTATCCACAGTACATTTCATGTCTCTATGCTAAAGAAGTGTATTCACGATCCCAATCAAGTGATTCAGCCTCAGTCAGTACAGATCCAAGAAGATCTTAGCTATGAGAGCAGACCGACACAGATAGTGGACAAAGCAGTTAAAAGATTAAGAAACAAAGAAGTGCCACTAGTGAAGGTCATCTGGCAGAATCAGAAGCATGAGGAGGCTACTTGGGAACGTGAGGACAGCATGAGAGAAAGATATCCAGAATTATTCTAAGTTCGAGGACGAACTTTTCATAAGGTATGGGGGATTGTAACGCCCCAAAATTTCCCTTTTAAGTCCTTAAAGTCCTTGAAATTAGTTAAAAATATTTTAGAAATATTCTAGATATTTTTAGGAATTTTTAGGATATTTTTATAGAATTTTTCTGTAAGCGAAAGTGGCAAAAAGGGTTATAAACAGAAAATCGCGTAGGTGGGAATCGAACCCTTCACCTACGCTGTGAGAGATGAATGGGCAGACCAGCTGCGCTGGTTGGTTTTTGTTGAAATAGACTGAGCGAAACAATAGATAAGGTATAATTAGGTAAATTCGCCCCCATAAGTATAAATAGATAATTAAAGAGAGAAATTTTATTTTCTCTCAACCAAACTCTCTTCCTCGCCCAAAAACCCTCACGCCGCCCCTCTCTCCTCCCTTGGGCGAAAACACACCAAGCCCTAAGGCTTCCTCCGGTGGCCGGCCAAGGCTCTCTTCCGAGAGATCTTCCAATATTCGGAATCCCCACGACGAGAGGAACGCGTGAGCGCGAAGAAATCTCCGAGACTCCGAGTTTCTCCGGAACCTCCGACGCCGTTCTTGGTTGTAAGTCCAAGATATCAAGGTAAGTACTGCTCACCTGCAGTAAGAGGCGGGTTTTCCGCAAGATTTTCCCGTTAGAAAGTAAAATGCAATTTTCCTTAGTTTATGATTTTGCATGTAATCTAGTTGATCCATGCTTGTATAAGTTTGATTAAGCACCCTATATGAGGTTAGGGGCTAAGAAAAGTTATGAGAAAAGAAAAGAGAAGATAAAGATAAGAAAAGAAAAGGCCAAGGCCTTAAGAAATCCCCAAAAGTCAAGACTTAGGGATTTGGGCACACAAGGGCTCGTTAAAATGCCAAGGCATTTAAGATAAGAAAGAAAGAAAGAAAGCTATTTTATTTTCTAAGGCCAGTACCCGGCGTCCAAGGGCGTCGTTAAAGAAATCCAGGTGTCCAATTCCAAGGTCTTGGCCCTGGTAGACCAAGGTCTGCTCTATTAGGATTGGTGGCTCGCTACCCCAACCTTTTAGGGAACGCGCATAAGATGGTACTTACGTCTTAAGTGGATCCAAGTGAGATATTATTTTCAAGTATATGCTTTAGCAAAGTTTTCTAAAGTTTAAAGAAGTTTTCTAAAAGTTAAAGAAAGATTTAAAGTCAAAGAATTGCTAAAGTTTCAAGTTAAGCCAAGAACAAGTAAGTTAAGACTTATTAGTGCTTAGTATGCATGTCTTGAGTTATACATGTTGTTTTAGTGTTTCTTTTAAGCATAAAAGTATCTCATGTGATTTACATTGTTTAAAAAGCATGCTTGCACATTTCGAGATTTTGTGAGCTAGATAGTACTTACTAAGCTTTTGCTTATTAGTTGCATTTCCTCTTGCTGCAGGTAAAGGTAAAGGCAAGCAATTCTGAAGGAAGGCGACAAGGCGGTGCTGAGTGACGTGTGTGTGGTGGCTGACCTTGGAGAGGTCCTTGGGACAAGATGAATAAAAGACTCAAAATACATTTGTTATAGAGTCTTAGTTTAAGTTAGATCATATAGCATTTATTCAAGTATTTGCGTTTTAGATATTTTGCATGTCTTAAACCCACAAGTAAAGATTCCATGTCATTTCATTTAGCATACATATCCTTATGATTGCATTGGATGAGCAGGAGTGTGAGTAGTTTTGAATATTGATACTTTGATGAGCTATTCGATGCATGTGCCAAGATATTGTCAGTTTTCCTTTGAATCAAGTTGTTATTGCTTAAATATGCTTAGAAAAGTTGCATACACATTCCACAATGCTTTAGAAATGTTTAGAACATGTGTTTTGGTGTTATGAATGCATAGGAGTGAAGTTTGGTACAAAACTCTAGTTTAAAGTTTATATAGATTTTCATAGCTCATTTACTTCCGCAAAAGTCCTAATTTCGAGTTTATGAAGTTGTTTTGATTGGCTAAAATGTTTAGGAAACTAGCATAGAGTATAGAAATGGTGTTGTGTCTTTGTATGACTTGAAACTATATGTTTGGTGGAGTTTTGAAACAAGGCTTCGAATCTGAATTTCAGACTTTCAGGCGTGCCAGTCGACTGGTTCAGTATCAGTCGACTGACCTATCGAACAGTAGCTTCTGTTCGATGCATCAGTCGACTGCCAAGAGGCCAGTCGACTGGTGCCGCGCCCAGAAACTTTCTATGGCCGATACCAGTCGACTGGTTAGATGGCAGTCGACTGGTACCATTGCAATGAAGTTCTAGAGAAAGGAAGTATGTCATTGTATCATGCATGACTATTAGAGTTAGAATATCATCCCTAGATGAATTTAAAAGAAAAAAAAAGAAGTTCCACATTCTTAGTCGTGCATTAGAGTCAGATAGTAGAGAAAGTAGCGGACCGTCTAAGGTAGAGAAGGCGGGTCGCTACAAGTGTAGTTTACCTTCTTGAATATTAAATAATACAATTGAATTAAAATAAATTCATTTATAATTAAATAATTCTTATATAAATTTATTAACTGTAAACTCACCAAGTCTCTTACATGCTCGATAATCGATTGGGATCCAGCTATTTGCTTTGTGGATCTGGTGTCAGGGCTAGCAGCTTAGTATTTTTGTTGGCTTGAGCTATCGTTGAATTCACCTACCAATTTTCTGAAGCCTAGATAGCTTGCAATGCATCTCAAATATCTTCTAGTACAAATGACGTCCTTATTCCTTTTTTGTTGAGGCAATCCCGATGGTCCGGAGTGACCATGTATTTTGATGTTTGGGCAAAGGGTTTAAGTTAAGTTTGCCCTTGTATTTGATATGTGCAGATTCTGCAGGATACACATAGACTTAGCTTGATGGCTTCGGGTCCGGTGAAGGATGGTGCATCCGAGGGACTGTGAACAAGACAACAACGATGAGCCGAGGGAAGCACACTTCAAGGCATACGCGAAGGATGACATGAGGATGAGCCGCGGGCTTGTATGCATCCGAGGGATGAGAGCCAAAGTGAAGAAGGCTTGAAGGCAACATGTCAAGGCTGCAATGAAGAGTCAAGTGAGTCACGAGGGACCGTGGACCCACAACAAGGACCGAGGCCAAAAGAAGCTGCAAAAGGCAAGATGTGAAAGATGAGAGGGATCCGAGGGACGCAAGGTTGATGGAGGAGGCTAGAAGGCTAGGTCTTGGTTGGTTAGGTGAGGACGAGTGCTGAGTGAATGTACTCGTGGTTGAAACCCTAGGTTTAGGTACCAGTCGACTAGTATGGGATTAGTCGACTGGTTGAGAGCATAGAAAGATCAGTTGACTAATCTTTCTATGCAGTTGGCTGGTGTTGGCTGAATTTGAGTATTGGCCTATAATGTTCGACTTCGACAACTATTAGTCGACTGGTGTTAGCACCAATCGACTGATAATAGCTGGATCAGCAAATGAGTTTTATTTAAGAGAACTCGATTTGCTTGAGCAAGGTTGACGAAATAGAGGTGATTAACCCCTATTAGTAGTCGACCAAGCTCTTGTGTGCGTGTACGATGTTGTGGCAAGGTTTCTCCACCCACAAGGAGCTACACGAGCTAGTCGAAGAATTTTCAGGGACTCATCCACCGACAGATCGAGATCGTCTATCTCACGGACAGCCGTAGAGTAGGAGTTTTATCTTCAAATCACGTAAATCGGTTTGTCTCCTTGTTTAGTTTAGTTTAATTATATTTCCGCTGTGCAAACTAACAAGTGTAGGAGAGAACCGAGCAAATAGAGGGGCAATGTCTATTCACCACCCTCTAGATGACCATCCGATCACCCCTACAAGTGGTTCAGAGCGGGTTGCTCTCCATCAGACTAACCACCGAGGAAGCAAAGACGATGGCCGATTTTGCAGTTCCGCTAAAATTTGAAGGAGGAGGACTATACGACATCACCTTTTGGATGGTGAAGATGAAGACATTCTTCGAAACGGATTGGGATATACGTATGGTGATCGAGGAACCGTTCAAAGTTCCGAGAGACAAGAAAGGAAGGGAAGAAGCTTTGACCAAGATATTATACCAAGTAGCAACAATCACGATCAAAGGCAAATAATAAGGTAATATCAATTTTAATAGATATTTTGCCTAATGATGTAATGAGTCATGTAGGTAATTACGAGAACACCCATGATTTATGGAGCAAAGTCAAAATGGTTCTATAGGAAGAACCAAAGACTACACAAGAAGAAGAGCCCAAAGAGATAAGTCAAAATGATTATGAAGTGGCTCAAGTAGAAGAGAAGAAAGATGAAGAAGAAAAAGAAGCATCCAAGGTTGAAGAGGAAGCCAAGAAAATGAAGAAAAGATCTTGGAAATCAACCTTGCGAGTACTTCCACCAAAGCAAAATCAAAAGACTACATCATTTGTTTTGAGTGCAATGAAAAGACACACTACAAGGATAAGTGTCCAATGGGTAAGAAAAAGGAGGTAAACCCTAAACTGACTCAATTCCTTTAAATTCTAATATGCGTTTTAGGAAGAAGAAGGAGAAGATGAAGATTTGATGCTTCACATGTGGTGAGTGGGGCCACTACCACACCAAATGCTCAAGGAAGGAAGAATTCAAAAATTTAGAGTATTTGATGAAATAGGAGAAGAACAAGAATAAGATCTCACATCAAGGGGAGCTAAAAGGGTAAGGGAGGTACACCCTAACTTTAAATGTAAATCAAATTTAAATTATGTCATGCATGCTAGTAGTAATTATCATCATGTACCCATGTATAATTTTGATTTTAAATATCATGATAGGAATAAGATAAATGCATATTAAAACCCTAGGAAATCAAGTCATTGTAAGTACCCCTGGTTGATTTTGATGTGATCAACCAATTTAAGTTAGATCCTGGTATGTTTAATCCATCTGCTAAGTGTGCAGGAGCTTAGGTACGGAGGAAGTCGAGCGTAAGACATAGCGGACGAGAAGGATTGTGCGGGGAAGTGAGCCGACGGGCTTGGTACAATCCGAGGGACGCGGAAGCTGCGGAAGAGTACGCCGGTGGAGCGAGAAGGACGTGCGCGGTGTCCAAGGGACGAGAAGCCGGGAGGAAGGACGCTCGAGGGACGAAAGGCCGAAGTCGGGTTCGGGTGAGCCTAACTCCGGTTGGCCGGAAATCACCTAGAAGATGAAGAATCAAAAAGACGGGTCCAAACGCCCAAAAGAAAAGAGAAAATAATTTGGTACTGGTCTAAGCACCCAAAAGAAAACAGAAAATTATTTGGTGCCAAGAAGATTCGAACCTATGACCCCACTGCTAGATGTCTCCATACTTACCGAATGGGATAAACAGGTGATGTGAATAAGTTGATGTGAGCCGAAGATAAAGTTAATCACCTGTTGCGAATAGAAGCAAAGTTTTAATTAAACTTTATCTTCTAAAGGATAACCTTATCCTTTAATCAGATCTAATGGATGCAGTTTAATCCCATCCAAGATTAACTGTCCAGATTATATCCATGGATCAACGGCCAAGAGAAAATTCATCAAAAATCAACAATCCAGATTTATTCTCTTAGGCTATAAATAGGCTTAGAGATTTAGCTTTAGGAATCAACCATTTTTATTCATTCTTGTAAAATCTCTAAAAGTCTAGCGTGCTATTTTTGTAAGGCTTCTCCACCACAAGGAGATTTTTTTATTGAGCGTCCACTGCCTTGGAAGCAGCGTTCTCAGTTGCGACCAAGTTTTTTTTTAAGACGAGTGCCTCCACTTTCATAATTTTTTTTTCGTCTATTCACCCCCCTCTAGCCGGTCCAACCCGGTCCAACAAGTGGTATCAGAGCCAAGGTCGCCGCAGAAGGACTAATCGCCGACTGCAACAATTTCAAAAAAAATGGTTGGAGCCGTAATCTACCCGCCAAAATTTGAGGGGGAGTTCGCGATGTGGAAGCACCGAATGCAGGTATTTTTTAAAACAGATATTGAACTGCTATTAATTATGAAAAATGATTTTTTAGTTCCAAAAGACAACAACGACAAGGATAAAGAAATAGAGTCGTGGACTAAGAAGGAGCAAGCAGACTTTGTAGCAAACGGCAAAGCGGAATTTCATCTACTAGTCGTTCTTCCCACACAAGAAGTCAACCGCATCGGAAATTACAACTCGGCAAAAGAGCTCTGGGAGAAATTCCTGGAATTACATGAAGGTACCTCAGATGCAAAATTAGCGTGACGAGACCTTCTTCGAAGCCAACTGACAAACCTCCGGATGGAGGATGGAGAATCAGTTGCACATCTACATGCTAAGGTAAAAGAACTAATCACCGACCTTGAGAACCTCGAAGAAAAGGTAACAAGTCGCGATGCTCAAAGGTACGTCTTAAACGCATTTCCGAGAACCCCGGAATGGACCTCGGTAATCGATGCATATTTCATTTCGAAAGATTTAACGGTAAGTACATTAGAGCAATTATTTTCTACTTTGGAACTTCACGAATCTCGTTTTGTAGAAAAGAATAAGAAAGCAGGCATCGTCGCACTGAACACAAGGAAGATCCAACTCGACGAGGAATCCTCGACTGATGACGAAACAACAAAAATGGTAAGTTCTTTTAAAAGTTTTTTTAAAGCTAACAAATTTTCAAGAACGCAGAAAAGAAGACGGTCCCCAAAGAAGCGAATAATCAGATGCTACAACTGTAAAGAGGAGGGACGCCTGAAGGACCAGTGTCCTAAACTCAAAAATCAGCCAAAGAAGAAAAAGGCACTGAAGGCCACCTGGGATGAGTCCTCATTAGAAGAGTCGGAAGGTTAAGAATACGCGGGACTTACGCTGATGGCAAATCATCAAGAAGGGAGCACTGATGAAGGGGGAGAGATGTCAGAAGAAACCGATGACGAAAGAGGAACCTCGCTTTTCGAAAGCGACCCGGTAAGTGAGGTTTGTTTTCTTCCTCATGATCAATTATATGTAGGAGTTAAAGCCTTGCTCAAATCTAATTGTAGATTAGAAAAAGAAAATTGAAAATTGAAAAATGAATTAACACTTACATCCTCTTCTGATATTTTGAAAAATGAAAATGATAATTTGAAAAACTTAGTGCAAAAATTAGAACTTGATATTGCATATTTACGATAAAAGAAAAATAGCTTTCCTGATAATTTAAATTGGTATTTTAAAAACCACAAGGGTCAATTTAAAAAAAGTACCTAAAAGCTATATTCCGCCTAAGTTTTTAATTAATCCTGTAGACAGGAATTTATTTTAGGTTCCTAAATTTGTATTAAACTAATAATTTTTTTTGTTATTATATATGTGCGCATTTTGTTTCTCTAACAAAAATTATGTCTTTATTTTTTTATGCACAATTATACTGTCTATCTACTGGAACTTCTTTTAAAATTTTTTGAATATTTTTTTCCCTTGAAAATTGAAATTAAGAGTTTAGGGGAAAGACTCATTACAATTTTTCTTTCAAATTTTTCGAAGTATTTTTTTTCAATTTTTTAAAATTTATTCTTCAAGAACTCTTATGTGTTGGTTTGTCATTTTTGGACTTGATGAACGAATTTAAAACTCAAAATTTTTGTCCAAACTCATATCTTCATCTTCGATTTTAATAAAAATATTTAGATTTTTTTTCGATTTTTTAAGAATTGTTTATTGAAATATGATTTTTTTTAAATTCGATAGAAAAATATTTTGACCAGATCCGATTTTTTTTATCTCCTCATCAGTTGTAGATTTTATCAAACATTTTTTTTGGATTTTTTTAAGTCATTTTTTTACAAAAAAAAATGGAACTAACTTTGAAAAAATGTCATTTTAAATTTGAAAAATTTGTGGCAATGCGATTTTTTTTCACTTCGAATATTTTTTATCGCACTTAAAATTTTCTTTTTCCCTAATTATATTTTCCCATTTTTTGATGTGATCAAAGGGGGAGGAATAGTTAATTTACTCGAAATTTAAGTTTTTTTTAAAACTGTTTACATTATTATGCATGTTTTTTATTTTGATTACCCTAACTTAACTCGGATTGATGCACATCATAAAAGGGGGAGATTGTAAGTACCCCTGGTTGATTTTGATGTGATCAACCAATTTAAGTTAGGTCCTGGTATGTTTAATCCCTCTGCTAAGTGTGCAAGAGCTTAGGTACGGAGGAAGTCGAGCGTAAGACGTAGCGGACGAGAAAGATTGTGCGGGGAAGTGAGCCGACGGGCTTGGTACAATCCGAGGAATGCGGAAGCTGCGGAAGAGTACGCCGGTGGAGCAAGAAGGACGTGTGCGGTGTCCGAGGGACGAGAAGCCGGGAGGAAGGACGCTCGAGGGGCGAAAGGCCGAAGTCGGGTTCGGGTGAGCCTAACTCCGGTTGGCCGGAAATCACCCAGAAGACGAAGAATCAAAAAGACTGGTCCAAGCGCCCAAAAGAAAAGAGAAAATTATTTAGTGCCAAGAAGATTCGAACCTGTGACCCCACTGCTAGATGTCTCCATACTTACCGAATGGGATAAACAGGTGATGTGAATAAGTTGATGTGAGCCGAAGATAAAGTTAATCACCTGTTGCGAATAGAAGCAAAGTTTTAATTAAACTTTATCTTCTAAAGGATAACTTTATCCTTTAATCAGATCTAATGGATGCAGTTTAATCTCATCCAAGATTAACTATCCAGATTATATCCATGGATCAACGGCCAAGAGAAAATTCATCAAAAATCAACAATCCAAATTTATTCTCTTAGGCTATAAATAGGCTTAGAGATTTAGCTTTAGGAATCAATCATTTTTATTCATTCTTGTAAAATCTCTAAAAGTCTAGCGTGCTATTTTTGTAAGGCTTCTCCGCCACAAGGAGATTTTGTTATTGAGCGTCCACTGCCTTGGAAGCAACGTTCTCAGTTGCGACCAAGTTTTTTTTAAGACGAGTGCCTCCACTTTCATAATTTTTTTTTCGTCTATTCACTCCCCTCTAGCCGGCCAACCCGGTCCAACAGTCATGATAAACCTAGACATGATAAATCTATGGATCAAGACATAAATCCCAAGAAGGGGAGCCATATGCCTAGACAAATGGATATGTCTAGGAATATCGAAGATAGACATGTTGACTCTAGGGTTAGAACCCTAGAGAGGGAAAATCAAGTCTTAAGAGTAAAACTTGATAACTTGGGGAAAATCCTAGATAGATTCATTATTGGATATAAAGGGTTAGGTATGATGTTGGGTAGACAAAAATCTAACAATGATAGATCGGGTTTGGGATACCGATCTAGGTCCTCCAATGTCAAAGAAAAATCATATGCTAGGGTGGCAAATGATAATGGCAAGGGAGAGTCATCCAAGTCTAATGAAAAGATATATGCTAGGGTAGTATATAATTATGGCAAGGATGGAAAGTCCAAAAATGACAAGGGAGTGTCATTTAAGGGCAAAAAGATATTAACCAAGGATAAGGTGCCCAAGGTTAAAGGGAAGAAGAACTTAACTAAGGACAAGGTATCCAAGGTTAAGAAGGTCACTTTTATAGGCCAAGGGTCACTTGAGGTACACCGGTATGACATAGCAATTGTGGATGAGTCACCTAGGGAGGTGGCTAAGACTAAGAGCTCAAAGGGAAACTCTAAGAGCTAATTTGGGACCCATGGCAAATGGATCTCAAGTGGTTATTACTTGGGAGTCTAGATGGGCCATCGAATATGCCAAAGGGTTTGGAGACAGATTTGAGTCTCAATCCTTGGGTTTTGACACACGTAGTTTAAGTTTCATGCAAGAAATATGACATTGGGGTTATATTGCATGAAAATTTGATTGTTGATATATAGATGTCATATAAACAAATGCTAGGGATGCATTGTGGGTTGGTATGGGCAAATATATCAAGAGAGAGCCAAAACTAGGACTTTAGGTCAAAGTTCATTTGAATTATTTAGATAGTTTTGAGTTTTGTGTCAATCTTGGGATCCGAGATATGTACATTTTTAAATGTATTTTTTTCCAAGTAGACATAGGTACCACAAATCTCTCCACCAAATTTGGAAATTTTTGGAGAATTATGAAATTATTGGCATATTTCTGAAATTGGATTTAGAAATACTGAAATGTCAATTTCAGGATGCCAGTCGATTGGTACAGAATAGAAGTCGACTGGTAACAGTGCTTTCTTGAGTGAGAAAGCTACTATATAATTTTTTCGACGGGATCAGTCAACTAGTACCTATCTCAGTCGATTGACACATGCTAAAACTATTTTCAGCAAGTCGAAAAGTATCCAAATAATTATAAATAAGTGTATAATCTTATGGAGGGTTAATACATACTATTTATGATCATTAGGGGTTAAAGAATCCAATAATTGAGATATTATTGGAGTTCTTTTTGATGTATAACAAATGGGGATAATTAAGATTTAATTGGAAAAATCTTATGTACATTTGCAAAAAATCCTAGCTCAAGGAGCTTAGGTGAAGGGGAAACTTTGTTGCTCATTTATTGGCAAAGGGGGAGCATTATGATAGGTTCTTAAAAAATCCTTGGTAAGTCCAAGTGTATGGGGAGCCTTAGATAGATATTAAAAAGCTCTTGGTGAAAAATCCTAATTCATGGGGAGTTTAGGTGTTGGGAAACCTTGTGATAGGATTCCATACATTAGTTGCATTTGCATTGCATGTTGGCATATGCATTGGCGGTGTATGTCCAAGGTGTAGCATTGGCAATGTAAGTCTAAATGCTATTAGCATTTGTATTTGCTATTTGTTTTCGTTAACTTAAATGTATTGTCAAACATCAAAAAGGGGGAGATTGTTGAGGCAATCTCGATGGTCCGGTGCGACCATGTGTTTTGATTTTTGGAAAAGAGTTTAAGTTATGTTTGCCCTTGTATTTGATATGTATATTTGAGTGTGCAGGTTCTGTAGGATACACATATACTTAGCTTGATGGTTTCGGGTCCGGTGAAGGATGGTGCATCCGGGGGACCGTGGACAAGGCAGCAACGATGAGCCAATGGAAGCGCATTTCGAGGCATACGCGAAGGATGACATGAGAATGAGATGCGGGCTTGTATGTATTCGAGGGACAAAAGCCAAAGTGAAGAAGGCTTGAAGGCAACAAGTCGCGGCTGTAATGAAGACTCAAGTGAGTCACGAGGGACCGTGGACCCAACAACGAGGACCGAGGTCGAAGGAAGCTGCAGAAGGCAAGACGTGAAGGATGGAGAAGCATCTGAGGATGCGAGGCTGATGGGGTGGTTAGAAGGCTAGGTCTAGGTTGGTCGGGCGAGGATGAGTGATGAGTGAATGTACTAGTGGTTGAAATCCTAGGTTAGGATTTTACCAGTCGACTGGTATGGGATCAGTCGATTGGTTGAGGGCACAGAAAGATCAGTTGACTAATCTTTCTATACATTCGACTGATGTCAACTGAATTTAAATGTTGGGCTGTAACGTTAGAATTCAACAATTGTCAGTCGACTGATATTGTCACCAGTCGACTGGTATCGGTTGGATCAACAAACGAGTTCTATTTAAGACAACTTGATTTGCTTGAGTAAAGTTGACGAAATAGAGGTGGTTAACCCCTATTAGTAGTCTGCCAAGCTCTTGTGTGCATGCGCGGTGTTGTGGCGAGGTTTCTCCACCCACAAGGAGCTACACAAGCTAGCCGAAGGTTTTCCATGGACTCATCCATAAACGGATCAGGATCGTCCACCTTACAGATAGCCGTGGAGTAGGAGCTTTATCTTCAAACCACGTAAATTAGTTTGACTCCTTGTTTAGTTTAGTTTAATTATATTTTCGCTGTGAAAACTAACAATTATAGGAGAGAACCGAGAGAATAAAGGGGCAATGTCTATTCACCCCCTCTAGACGGTCATCCGATCACCCCTATACTTTTGTCTATATTTGTATAACATATCCTTGTAGAGTTTGGCCCAAACATTATTCCAGGTTGCATAAAATGTCGCCTCGTGGCTTAGCTCCCAAATATATTTTTTCTACAATAATAAGTGTTGGTGAGGCAGAAGCAGTTTGGATCGCTATAGGGTAGGGGTGAATAGATCTATTTCTTGTGCTATCAAACTAACAAGGGGATACACACATTACTTAATTAGAGAGTAACGATAATATAAAAAGAAGAGGCCGAATTTACTAGGTTTGCAACTATGATATTGCTAACACGAGTTGGAGGTAGATAAGCCTCTTACAATAGCTAAGAACAAAAGCAATTAAAAATAGGATTGAACAGAAATGAATACAACTGTGCTACCTAAACTTCAAGCATTAGTCTTCCTTTAATAGCCTTCATCGTCGATGTGACCGTTTATTGACGTGCCACCTTCCAAGCGCCTAAAAGTAATCCAGGCGCTTGGACTTGATGAACTCGATCCACTATGCAACGGTCCTCTCAAGGACTCTAGATGACTTTGGGCATTCTGGGCACCTGGAAGTGATTCGAGCACCAAGAGTCTGTTGATGTGGATACCATCCTGATCCGTTTCAGTAGCGACTCCTACTGACGTGACCAATAGATCCGGGCGTGGATCTCGGGTGCCTGGAATGGTCAACTTGCAGAGTTGGCCATTTTCTTCTCCAGACGTCCCCAACTTGTTTCTGTTCTTCTCAAGCAGTCTTTCTCCTGACTTTTCATTCCTTGGACGCAACTCTTGCATCCTTAACGCTCCACCAAAGTACTCTCCATAGCTTCTTGTAACTCAGATGCACTGAACTCGTTAACTCCTTTCCCTTACTATCCTTCTTATTTGCATGTATCTTTTGCCATCTCCGATGCTCCTTAGCTATCAGATCTCTATATGTTCTCTTACGTCCTTGCGACATACATTTTAAAACTATAAGGTCTAACTTAATCTACATTGAACTCACATCAGATCCACTTGAGGTATTTACAACCTTTTGATGTGAATTAGCATAGATTAAGTTAGAGGAAAAAATAAATACAATGTAATAAATATTTCAAAGTAACAAAGCAATAAATATTAAAAAAACCTCCCACTAGAGTTTAAAGCAATAAATATTAAAATCTCCCCTAGAATTATGCATTTTTGCTTCTTGCTTTTAATATCTCCCCATTTGATCATATTAAAAATTGTGTAATTGTCAAAAAAATCTAAAATTTTGATCAGTTGTATCCCATAATATTTTCTATCACAGAATATAAAATTTCACTAAAAATTCATTTTAATTGATTTTTTATTTTCAATTTAAAGGATTTTCTTTGAACAATTAATAAAAATATTAACACGTCCAAAAATTCTTAAATTTTAGAGAATGATAGAGAACATGCCATATTTTTGGGAAAAAATAATTTTCATAAAAATTTCATATAGAATATATTAAAAAAATTAAATTTGATAATTAAGATCATTTTTCCTTAGTTTAATTTTTTTTAAATGATTGGAATATATTTTGACACCCAAAATAAGTTCATGCCTACTGGATTTTTCAAATATTTTTGAGAGATATAATATATGACACTTTTCTAATAGTGCCCATAGAATGTCAAAAATTATATTTTGGTCCTTTTGTTTTTTTGATTTTTTAATAAATTCAAATTGTCTGAACCATTTGAAGATTTTTCTAGACTTAGTTTTAATGAATCTATCTGGTTAATGTTAAGTTTTCATTTGATAATTTCTCGTATTCTTCTTTTGAGCATGAATTGTCTAATTTATTTTCTAAGTCTAATTTAACTTTCTTCAATTCTGTGTTTAGTTCTTAATTTACACAATAAGCTAGAAAATATTTTAATCGCATCATAAAGTTGATCTGAGTGTAGAAGTATTACCTTACTTACTATGCCAGATTCGTTGATTGTGGCTCCCCCTACACCGTAGCTTTCTGCGGTTGATGAGTAGTCATCGTAACATCGTTCTATGAAATGATGTTCTGCCTTAATGTTCAATAACTTTACAG
>JAGFNQ010008025.1:0-17646 GCA_024364735.1 Boesenbergia rotunda
AAATTAATTTTCTTTATTCAAAAAGAAAAAAGAAAATTAAGTTTCTTTATTCAAAAAGTTTTTAAAAATTTTCTTATCCTTTATTCAAAAAGTGTTCAAAAATTTTCTTATCCTTTATTCAAAAATTTTCAAAGCTGTTCAAAATTGACTAAAGTACTTAAGTTCTTAAAGCTTTCAAAATTTTTACTTAAGCTTTCAAAATTTTGCTAAGTACTTAAGCCTTTCAAAATTTTCTTACTTAAGCTTGTCAAAATAAGTACTTTAAGCTTAAGTTTTTCAAAACTGTATAAGTACAATGTTACCAAGTACTTAAGTTTTTCAAAATTATTAAGTACTTAAGTTTTCCAAATGTACTTTATTTATCAAGTACTTAAGTTTTTCAAAATTATTAAGTACTTAAGTTTTCCAAAGTGTTTCAAAGTTTACTAAGTACTTAAGCTTTTTAAATCCCACAAAGTACTTTCAAAACTTTTGAGTACCTTAAAACTTAAAGCTTCAAACTTTTTAAGTACTCTAAAATCATGCTTCAAAAACTTTCCTATGTACTTTTAACTTAAGGTATGAAAAGATTTCTAAGTACCTAAAACTTAAGGTTTCAAAGTACAAGTAAAGGTTTTTAACCCCACGAATTTTTGAAAAATCTAGGGGGAGATTCCTTCCAGGGGGAGGGAACAAAATTTAACCTTTTCATGCTTGCTTAAACTTAACTTTTTGAACTAGGGTTGCCATAAATCAAAAAGGGGGAGATTGTTGGTGCAGAATGCACCCAAGTCAAACCTGGGTTTTGATAATGGCAACAGAGGTCAAAAGTTAAGTCTTACTTGTTTTCTAACAAGTTACTCTAGTGTGCAGGAAAAGTCCTAGCGAAGGACTGCTAGGCACTGGTGAAGGAATGCCAGGGTAAAAAGCCCTAGCGAAGGACTGCTAGGCACTGGCGAAGGAATGCCAGAGTCAAAAGCCCTAGCGAAGGACTGCTAGGCGCCAGGCGAAGGACAGCCTGGGACTGAAGCCCTAGCGAAGGAATGCTAGGCACTGGGCGAAGGACAGCTCAGCATCCAAGACCTGACAAAGGACCGTCAGGCAAAAGTCCAACCAAAGGAGCGATTGGCATCAGGTAAATTCTCCCGAGAGGAGTAGGTGAGGACGCGTTCCCCGTCGAGGGAACAGTAGGCGTTGGTTCGACCTAGGGCTCCATTTTGGAGACCAAAGTCAGAACCAAGACAGCTAAGGCTGTATAATCTAATACTTTATTATTTTATTGTGTTTTGGACTAACCCTGGATGCAGGACCGAAGGAACGTGTGTCTGCAGCTCAGAAAGCCTCAAAGGAATGAGGCAACAGCTGACCAGGGCACCCAGAGTGTCCCGGGCGCCCCCAAGGTAAACACAAAACACAAGACAGCAAGATGGGCTTCGACAGTTCAACTCCCGGGCGCCCCCGTGCTCCCGGGCGCCCCCAGCATCTCGGGTGCCTCCATGCGCAAGCCTCGATCCAGAAGCCAGCGAAGCGAAGATAAAAGTTTGACCCGGTCAATCCGGGCGCCCCGAGCGCTCCGGGCGCCCCGGTCAAAGCGGATCCCGAAGGTAAAGGGATCAGACGCTGACCGAGATTGAACCGGATCGAAGGACACGTGGGGGGGGGGGGGCGCCCCCGACGTCCCGGGCGCCCCCAGGCCCTATATAAAGGGCCCTCGACCAAGGCTTCAAAGCAACAATTCACTCGACGCTTCTACGCTCTTCTGCTCTCGCGCTGCGCCCCGGAATCCTTCCAACTCGAGCCAACGACGTCCCGCTGCTCCGAAAAAGTTGAACTACCTCGGACGTCGGTAAAAGAGCTATTTAAGTTTACGTTACTGAATTCTGTAATAATCTTTTTGTAAACTATTTGCGCCTCATATAGAATTGCCCAAAGTAAACGGTCAACGACCATGGGCCTTGGAGTAGGAGTCGACACAGGCTCCGAACCAAGTAAAATCGACTGTGTCTCTGTGTTGTGATTTTTAATTTCCGCTGCGTACTTGCTCTAAAATTTCCGAAAAATGATTTTCGATATTCACCCCCCCTCTATCGGTTTTCTCGATCCAACACTAAACTCTATTGAGTTTGGAGCTAGTAGTGTGGAAAAACTATGTTTGCCTACATCCATAACTTATTCCTACTCAGCCTTACAATTTAGTGAGATAATTATTTAATTAAAGACCTAATTAAGTGAATTTATTTTATGATACTTATTTCAACACTTATTAATCTTGTACATTATCATGTTTACAAATACGTCAAATACTTTATCACTGCGATCTATCCTTGAGAAGGACAAGCTCAATAAGCTAATTTTTGAACTGGTATCGAAATTTGAGAATTGACCTCAAGCAAGAAAGGAAACAATATGTCCTAGAGCAGTCCATTCCTAAACCACTTGCTTCTAATGTCTCGAGTATTGATAAGGATGCATTGGATGTATTATGCCTTATGTTTACCACCATGAACTCTGAGCTTCAGAAGCAACATGAGAACATGGATGCTAATGATATGATTGAACATTTAAATCAACTATATCAAGAGTAGGTAAGACATGAGAAGTTTGAAGTATTAAATGCCTTATTTTTATGTAAGATGACAAAAGGAAGCCTTGTAGGAACTCATATTCTTAAGCTGATTGGATACGTTAAGAACCTTGATAGACTAAGCTTCCCATTGGACCAAGAGTTGGCCACTGATTTGTAGGGATTTTTTGTGAAAACAATCAACATATGTAGTGGAAAAAATTGATCCCTTTCAGAGATCCATACGAAAGTAATATACAACGTTTGATCAAAAAGTTACCTTTGTTGCGTAAATGGTACAATCTTGGCAGTAACTTTGTTTAGGAGATCTCAGCACCATCAGGATTACCACGCCTCTACTAGTATCTGTTAGGATGTATACTAAAAGTCTTGCTTTTATATAGACATCTACATTTTGAAAGAGAATCACAAGATCATTGTTTGCATGTTTATATTAGTATGTGCATACAATCGAGATGGATTAGTCCCTTATAAAGTATAAGTAGAGGCTCACAATCGAGATGGATTTGGACAAACCATCAGGATGGTTGTAGTGTGATTTGGTGTTGGTTTATCTTGACCATAGAATTATACTAGTGCACTTTGTGTGTATCGAGCAGGACCGACATAGAGGTGATTCAATTTATACTGACTTTATAATTGAATTAGACCTCAGTTATTATGGAGTACATGCTCTTAATCCCGATATAATAATGAGCATGTGTACTTAATAGTTATTTCTTTGATTTACCAATGGGCGAGATTTATTGGTTAAATCGATAGGCCCGGTAAGTTGAGAAATAATATTATTTACATGGTGTGTCATTGATTATAGAAGGACACCGTGTCCTGGTGAGTTGGGTTGATGATGTCCCCTTCACGAGCTTATAAGGTTCATCATGTTAAATCTTACAGGTGGACTTGGTCCGACATGATGATAAGGTTGAGTGGTACTACTCAAGGAATTAGATGTTAATTAATTAAATTATCAGTAATTTAATTAATTAACGGACATTTGATATCTTAAACACGGGGAGATATTTGTACTCATAATAGGTGGAGCCCATAGTTAAATATAGGGGTTGGTGAGGTAGTTCAATGAGAATCATTTAGTGGAATGGATCTTCATTAATGGATCGGACCTTGATCCATTAGGTGGCAAAGACCCAACTCCTCCTCATGGTCCCTATTGTAGCCCTATATATACCTATGGAATTATGAGACCAAGGCATCCAATTAACCTAAGGCTTGGGTTTTTCTCCTCCCTTCTCTCTCCTAGGTTCGGCCGACGCCTCCTTAGGCTTGGGCGGCAACACAAGGAGAAGAGAAGCATCTTCTCTCCTTTTCTCTTCATTGGAGTGCACGACTGGGACAAGGAAGAAGAAGAGAAATCTTCTCTCGGTTCCTTGTGGGCGTGCGAGACTTTCAAAGGGGAGAAAAGTGGTTGGCGCCACCTTGGAGGTGGACTTTCGACCGACGGCGAGAAGAAGGAGTGGTAACTGGTGGTGCCTAGGGTTGAGGTGAAGGAGAAGGCTTCTTCCTCTTCTTCTTCATCTTCCTCATCTACTTCTACCTCCTGTCTTCGGTTCTTGGTGGCCGGCGATCAACAAGGAGGAAGAAAGGTTGGCCGGGGGAAACCCTAGTGGCTAGGGTTTCGGTGCAACTTTGGAGAGAGGTGTTGGTGGCCTTGGTGATTTCAGTTCTTGGTAGATCGTCGCCCACATGACGTCCAAGAAGGGGGGGGGGTCATACAATAGAAGATCGCGAGGTAAAAGGGAAGGTATAACTTCTCCTTTGGTTCCTTGTTCTTGTTAATTAATTATCATTTTATGTTAATTAATTGCTTGATTATTGTTAATCATTTTATGTTGATAATAATCTTGGACCCCGCTACTAAACACTAAAACCGACGATCCACTCATCGTCTATTCCGTGACTAATCGGTTGCACGAGATTGATCGCTATAACAACACGGTTGTTCAAGCGATTGCTCGAATCGGTTAGCACGATGATGAGACGGTCGTTTGGGAAATAAGTCTCCATTCGAATTGAAAATTTTAATCCGTGGACATGGAGAGGTTTCCCATGCGCGACCCGGCATCCCCCTTGGTGGAAACCAACAATTAGTATCAGAGCCAATGGTTTTCGATTTTGTGTGTTTTGGATTCAGTTACATTTTTGCATTTTATCATGTATTTTATTTTGTCGGATAATAGTAGGATGTGCGTATGCTAACTCTTTGGTTGCAGGCACGAGATCCGACTATTATGGCTAAATATGGTTGTATGTGATTGGTTGTGCATGTGTGTAATTCTATTTGAATCCTCGGGGTTGACGAGGCTAAATTTTGGTATTTGATTTTTGTAATTAAATACGACACTTGTTTAGCCACACTTTTGATTTACTTTCGATCTAAATTTGATGTACACTCCTTTGTGGAATATAGAATCGATGGATGTAAATTAAATAGCATTTATCTCAGCTCGGAGATCCCTTCATGGTGGCTTGCGCATGGAGAGGGAGGAGCAGACGAAGTGACAACACGACTGGAGGCATATTGAAGACTAAAACCATAATAGTTAGAAAAATTAGTTTTTTTTCTTGTTTATTGCTTTTAGTTTATATGCTTGTCGTGCATGCATGAAAATTCCTCAATTATAAATAACTAAGTGGGAGAGGGACCCTAAGGGTCCCATGGCCTCCATTACTAATTTGACATGTGATGCGAACAAGCTTGCGCGATGGTTCTGAGTGCCTTCCTCCCTATCAGATGAGCTTGTTCTGCGGATCACTAGGTCAGACATGATTATAGGAAATTATTGAGGAGCGTGTGATTTTCCCCATCGGACGACACATAATCCAAGATAATTTTCTTAGTATCATGTAATGGTAAACACTTAGATGCAAATAATAGTATCCTCCCTATCGGAGTCACTTCTATTATTTATTGGGCCGAAGAGGAACCAACTATTAATTTTATTTGTCAAAGAGTTATGTTGACAAGATAATAAAATTAATGGATAAAATCTCCTCTTACAAATGTAGAATTCGTATACGTCCACACTATCGTGGCATGCGATATTCTTGGTGTTTTAAGGTGTTGGTTGATTTTAAAATTTATTGTTTGAGGAATCAATATTTTTTGAAATCTAAAGTTTGTGATTGTTGTGATTCTCAGGAAATTTTTAAAATGGCTTTCAACCCACTTGTTTTAAAAGAAAATGAACTTACTGCCCCTAACTATAATGATTGGAATTCACACTTGGACATTATCTTGACTGCCGAGGAATCCAAATGTGTACTTTTTGAGTTCTGTCCTGAAAACCCTAGCGAGAATTATGATGAAGAGAAGAAGGAACGTTTTACGCAGTGGATAAAAGCAGACGAGATGGCGTAGTGTCACAATTTGTCTTCTATGTCAAATGTGCAGCAACATCAACATCAGACTTCTTCCACTACTTATGATATGATGTTCAATCTCAGAAAACTCTTCGGACATCAGAATCGGGCCGCTAGACAAGTGATCATGAGGAGTTTGATGGCGACCACCATGATTGAGGGTATGCCTGTGAGGTAACATGCTCTCAAAATGATGGCCCGATTAAATGAGATGGAAGTCCATGGAGCAGAAATTGATGGGGAAACCCAGGTCGATATCATTCTCCAATCTTTACCAAGGAGTTTTGAGCAATTTCGCCTAAGCTACAATATGAACAAACGTACATATTCGTTGGCAGAACTTCTGACAGGACTCCAGCCGGCAGAAGGGTTTTCTCCTCAAAGTGCACATGCTTTCGTTGCTCAGAAGATTTCTACTTCTAAACCGAAAGGCAAGAAGAAGAAGAAACAAGCTGGGGCAAAGAAAGTGGCTGGATTACAGGGACATCAGGATGGCGTGAAGAAGCCTAAAGACAAGTGCTTCACGTGCAAGCAGATTGGACATTGGAAGGCGGGCTGTCCCCGTGGTCAGAAGAATAATCAAGGTATATCTTTTTGCTTAGTTGTTGAATCATGTTTAGCGGTGTTATCTACCGGTACCTGGTGTGTAAATATTGTTGGACCTTGGATGGCAAGAGAGGGGGGGGGGTGTGAATAACCAGACACTAAAAAGCTTGGCTCTTTTAAAGTCTTTCTGCGATTAGGTTAGCAGCGGAAGCAAAAACAACACAGAAAGAAATACAAAGAGAAATACAGAAACCAACTAAACACAAACCAGACGCTAACTCAGAGATGTACAAGGTTCGGGGATAACATGCCCCTACTCCTTGGCGTGCCCGTGAGGTGGGCGATCCCTTGATCGTCGGCAGATTAAGCCCCAAAAATCTGGATAACACAGTCTCCTTCTCGGTGGAGAAATCTCTCCATAGATAGTCTCAGAATAATATCAAACAAAGCACATAGACAATGAGAAGGCTTATAGATCGTGAGCACAGAAAGCGCGAAGGAGAACGTTTACAGAGCACAACTCACAACACAGCACAACCGCAGCAAGAGCCTTCACTCAGTTCTTCCTTCTCATGGTGTCTGCTTGCTGATCGTCTCGCCAAGTTCTCAAAGGTTCAAAGTTTCAAAGTTATTGTCTCTTCTTCTTCGCCAACTCTCTTAAGCCTCTGCTCATCACCAGGCGCGTCTGCAACCACTGAACACATCTCCGTCATCACTGACCAACTGACCTCTACTGGGCCCAGTCCACTGAAACCGCTTCAGCTGAGCCTCAGATCAGTTACCAGCTCCCACCAGACAGTCGCCAGCCCGCGCCAGAAGCCGTTGAATCCTGCGAATGGAAAACAGACAAACCTGCCCGAAGTGAAAATCGCCAATTGACCCTCCTTCTTGGTTTGTGTCATCCTGTATCACCTGCACACTCATCAGAAGGATTAGCACAACAAATCAAAATGTATCAGAAGAAATCAGTATGAAATCAGAAGTGATCAGACTTCCTGACAATGATTCAAATTAAAGTTATCAGACACTGATCGGTCACCTGACCGATCAGTTACCCTTCTGACCGATCAGGTCACTTCCTAATCGATCCAGTAACAACTTGATCGGTCTCATAGACCGATCAGTGATCAGGGATCGGTCACCAGATCGATCCTGAACATCTTTAGAGTTTAGCTTCAAGAATCCAGCCACAACTTGATCGGTTCACTGACCGATCAGGCCACTGCCTGATCTCTCAACTCAAACCCCCTGATCGGTCACTTGACCGATCAGGTTAGATCCTGATCGGTCAAGCTGACCAATCAGGTCACTTCCTGACCAATCAGGAACAATCCTGATCGGTCCAGGATGGCCCTGATCGGCCAGCTTGACCGATCAGGGTTTATACCTAAACCTTCTGTTCTCTTTCTGATCGTTCACCAGAACAATCAGAAACCACACAGAAGGTTTCTGTTCTCTTTCTGATCATTCACCAGAAAGATCAGACACCCTGGATCGGTCACCAGACCGATCCACAACCACAGGAGTTAGTGTCAACTCCCTGATCGGACTCCAGATTGATCCACAACAGCAGGAGTTAGTGCCAACTCCCTGATCGGACCACAGACCGATCTAGCTCTGACCATTTCGGCTCTATGTCCAGAGAATAGGCTCCCTTGCCTTCTCTGACTCATTCTAGTCCCGGAGAAAGAGCTCACGCGCCCTCTCCGACTAGTACACTCAATGCTCAGTCCCACAGACCAAGACTTCGTGCCCAGCTTCACTCACCGGGACTTTGTTCAACCTAGCTTCCCTCGCTAGGACATGGTTTCACTCACTAGGGTTTCCTTCACCTAGCTTCACTCGCTAGGACCCGGCTTCACTCACCGGGGTTTCCTTCCACCTAGCTATACTCGCTAGGACCCGGTTTCACTCACCGGGGTTTTCGTCACCCAGCTTCACTCACCGGGGTTTCCGTTCACCTAGCTTCACTCACTAGGATTTCCTTCACCTGGCTTCACTCACCGGAATTCGTGCCTAGTCCCCGACCAAGTCTTAACCCAAACTTATCTTACTTGTTGGAAACGAGATGGCTAGAGAGGGGGGGGGGTGAATATAGCCAATCACTTTCTCTTGGCACTTAGTAAGTTTTCTGCACTCAATTTATCAGTAGCATAGCGGAAGAAGCAAAGGAAAATGAAGCAGTGCAGTAAACGAATATAGAAATGAAAGCAAACAGAGACAACTACCATGATCGCTAACATGAGAGTTTACAAGGTTCGGGGATAACTTGCCCCTACTCCTTGGCGTGCCCTTAAGGTGGGCGATCCCTTGATCGTCGGCAGATCAAGCCCCGGTTTTCACCAGATATAACGCAACCTCCTTGTCGGTGGAGAAACCTCTTCACAGCGTTTCAATCACAGATAAAATTTAAGCACAAAGAAACAACAAGAAGGATCTTACTCAAACACTTAGCAAGGACAAGAATACAGCAAGCTTCCCTGAGCTCCACCCAGTGGCGATCTCACGCAAGAACCCCTCTTTGTGTCTTCCCACTGTCGGACTCCAAGCTCCTTGTTCTCTCCTTCAAGCGCTCAAGTAATGGATGATTGCTTCTCAATTGCTTGCTCAAATTGATGAAAACTTCAAGAACACAGCAAGCAAGTTGTGGAGAACACAAGGCGCGGCAAGAAGACTAGTTCACGAACTCTGCTTCCACGAAGCCAACTTCCACCCTTTTGATTCTCCACACAGCGCCAGGTGACAACATCCTCCGTAGCCTCCAGCTACCACACTACCAACGCCAGCTACCACTGAGCCCTCTCTGGTCTTCCTGAGATCCCCTCAGCCAAGCCCCAGTCTCGGCTCCAGTCTGCAGCTCGGCCGTTGCAACCTGAAATGGAGAATCGGACAAACCTGCTCCAAGGAAAGTCTCCATTGACCTCTCCTTGAGTGTTTGAATCCTCCCCTGTCACCTGCAGCTTAATCAGACTGTTAGAGCAGCAAATCACATAGTAAATCAACTATCAGAAGCAAACAGTAGCGAATCGGATACGATCAGACGCTCTGACCACGTCTGACAGTGCAATTTGAATTAAAGTGATCGGTCACCGGACCGATTCAGGGCTTGTGGGTCGGTCACCAGACCGATCCACTGCTTCGCTGGGATTCCCAGCTCTAGCGGCTATACAGGCCTGATCGGTCACCCGACCGATCAGAGTGAAGCCTGATCAGTCACCAGTCCGATCAGAGTGAAGCCTGATCGGTCACTCAGACCGATCAGGACAGATGAACAGTGATTTTTAATCAGATCCAAATTCCCTGATCGGTCACCGGACCGATCCAGGACTTGATCAGCAAGGGAACTCACTCACCGTCCGCTCCCTGATCGGTCACCAGACCGATCAGGAGCAAGGCAACAAGGAAGCAGCCTGCTCCCTAATCGGTCACCGGTCCGATCAGGAGCCACACAGTAGGTTCCCAACCTCACAGTTCGCTCCCTGATCGGTCACCAGTCCGATCAGACATCGTTGGATCGGTCACCAGACCGATCCACGAAGGAGCAGCGTGCCAATGTCCCTGATCGGTCACCAGACCAATCCAGGGACTCAAACCTAGCCCTCCAAGCTAGGAATTCATCCACCTTAGCCCTCCAAGCTAAGGATTTTTCCATCTAACTCTCCAAGTTGGGAATTTGCACCTAACCCTCTAGGTTAGGACTTTTCACCTAGCCCTCCAAGCTAGGACTTTTCACCCAACCCTTCCGAGTTAGAACATCATCTAACCTAGCCCTCCAAGCTAGGCACCTGACCCTCCAAGCCAGGACTTTTCACCTAATTCTCCAGGATGGAAATTTGCACCTAACCCTCCAAGTTAGGACTTTTCACCTAGCCCTCTAAGCTAGGACATTTCACCCAACCCTTCCGAATTAGGACTTTTCCAACACCTAGCCCTCCAAGCTAGGATTTTTCACACCTAACCCTCCAGGTTAGGATTTTCCAATACCTAGCCCTCCAGACTAGGATTTTTCACACCATGCCTGATCCCCGATCAGGACTTAATCATAATCAAACATCATCCACCTAAACTAAAATCGGTGTCAACACCAAAACAACAATCAGGGGCAGACTGCATCAACAATCTCCCCCTTTTTGTTGTTTGACAACCCGATTTTAAGTTTAGGGATTCTTAATCAAGTTTTCCAAATTTAGAATCATAGGGGAATCCAGATCCTCCCCCTACAACATGATTATCCTAAACTTAACCAAACACACTCTCCCCCTTTGTCGAACACGAAAAGGGTCTAGACGAGCTGTTAAGTTCAACCATACTCCCCCTCAACCCTAGGGGTATCCCAAAACAACAAGGATTTGATTGAATATTGATAAGCATATGATCACATATGGCAAAAAGATATAGGCATGGCAAAACAGGCATATGTATCACATGAGTATGGTAGCACAAGCATGAACATAGCTATGGATCAAAAATGCAGAAAATATAGCATAGCATCAACAAGAAGCATATCATTATGGGATAAAACATGTCAGGCAAAATACGAAAAGTCAAGTCATAACAGGATGCAAAACACATGCATCAAAGGCAAAATACGTGTGGCACAAGGCCACACTAAGCAAGTCAAGGGGCATACAAGGCCCAACAGTCAAACAGACCAAACACAGTCAAATACACAAATTATGAGAAAAAGCAGCAAACACCCAAGCTCAAACATCAGCGGGGGGATCCTCATAGTGCACGAGATCGTCCATCGTGACATCAGTAGGAGCAATGGACCCTGGTGCAGTACTCGATGAAAGTGAACCTCTTAGAAATGTGTGGCTGCGCCACTCATCATACCATGTCTGCCGGAGGGTACGGGTCCCCGAGACCTCAGTCTCGATCCTGGTCAGTCGGCAATCAAGGGAGCAAAAACCTGATCGAAACTCCTCGCGATCTGTCTCCCTCATTTGAACAAACTCCTGTAGCGTCTGATCCAGCTCTGAGATCTGCCAGCGCAGATCTGGATCTGGCTCGCCATAGTCATCATCATCATCAGCAGCGGCTGGCGCCTGAACCTGTGGACCTCCCCGTGGTAACTCACCAAGAACCCTACCATCTTTCCAAACCAACATCCGATCGGGCCCCCGAACAATGATGCCGGACTTGGCGAATGCTCGCCGGCCAAGTCTGCAATCCTGTCGTACCATAGGCATCGTCCGACCTTTGGTGACATCAACACCTACTGACATGAGCCAGTCGGTGATGACGTGACCAAAAGGCATGTAGACCGTGCGTCGGCTGGACTCTTGATAAGATAAGATGGACTGGAAGATGCTCTCCATGATATCGAAGTCCAAACGACGGTGCATGCCGTAGAGCATCAGACAGTGATAGGGTCGGATCTCAGCTAAAGGTTTGGAGGTGATTGGGAGGATACAATTCGTGATGATCTTGAATAATATGTAGCTAGTGGGAGAAAGACGTAGTGCAGCAAAGGTAGGAAAGTCATGGCCAAGCTCATCAAGATCGTCTGGGCGGGGATAACCAAAGAAATACTGATGGACAGAATCAGGGGTAACATCTGCAAATGGTGCTAGTAGGGGATTAGGAAGCTCGGGATAGATCGAATACATGTTTGGTGATCGTCGACCACCCAGAAACTCGGCAAGTATGTCATAGGAAAAATCGAGAGTCCTTTTGGCGACTCGAGTAGTGAACTCGAAGCCGCCTTGTGGACCCTGTTGAAGATTATTATAAAACTCCGAGACAAGGTCATAGTTGATGGTTCGCTCTAAGGAGAGGAGAAAACCATGATTGTAATGCAGGACTATCTCCATGACTGATGGACAATACTCAGTCAGGAAGGGGACATCGATTGATCGGCAGGGTAGCATTTTGAAAGTCCTTGATTGGAAGGACTACTCACATGCGGCGTTTGGAAATCTAGAGCTCGAAGAGGGCTGTGGCCTCTTGGAGGGCGTAGAAGAAGAGGGGGCTTTCCCCTTCGAGCTGCCCTCTACAGCTTCTTTGCTCTTGGAAGACTTCCTAGAGAGTTGAATTAATCATACGATCATGATTTAATCAGGGAAGTGATCACACAAGTTGATTCACAAGGTTAAGAATTGATCATTAAAGGTAAGACCCAATCATAGTTAGACATTAGATCAAGATCAATAATAGAACAATAATGAGGTGAAAAATGAATTTGATCATTTGATGAAGTATGGAAGGAAGGTTCACGACAAGTGCAATAGGGTCACGGTACAACAGCAAGAACAAGAGCCAAAACATGGTTAGCTTCACAAACAAACACTATAGACTGATTTGAATGAAGAATACCAAGGCAAGAACTTACTTTGGTACCATTGGAGGAGCTTGCACAGGAGAGGAAGAAGCTAGTTTCTGCAGGTTGAGAGGAAGGAGTCTGCGCTAGAGAGAGACCCTCGGACGCAGAGAGCTTGGAGCAAGTAGAGAACTTGCAGGGAACAAGGAGATACCCGCAGAGACCTTCGCAAGACCTCACACGCACGAGAAAGAGGGAGACGCCGGAACACGTTCGCTCACATAGGGTCGCGCAAGAAGGGTTTTCGGCGCTAGGGTTTAGGAGATGGAAGTGTTTTGCGTAGTTAATCGGTTGGTGGATCGGTCCACCAACCTCAATTTAATGCTATGGAACAGATCACCGTTCAATCTGATAGCACCCAGACCGATCAGGCTATCGCCTGATCGGATTGACCAGGGTCTGATCGGTCGGGTGACCGATCAGGAGAGCGCCTGATCGGTCGGCTAATCGATCAGGACACGAACAGTAAGCTCGGAGAGAAACCTCTGAGCTCCCTGATCGGTCTGTGGACCGATCACCATAGGGTGCCAGATCAGTCTGGGGACCGATCCAGGCTAGCTCAGAACACTTGGTCAAAATTCTGAAAGGTCACTGCTTGCCTCGTTGATCGGTCCGTGGACCGAACACCACAGGAAGAAGCCAGATCGGTCCGGGGACCAATCAACCCTATGCCTGATCGGTCCGGTGACCGATCAGGGTTCCTGATACTCACTGATACGATCTGAAATATTCAGTTTCAGATTTTTTGAAACTTTCCAACGAGATCTGGTGAAGTTTATCGAACTTGGACATGATCTCATGACTAGAATTGATCCCTTAACAAGAATCAAAAGTCCTTATAGGTTCAACAATCACTTTGACCCATCCAAATGGAGTCAAACTCAATCAACAATCACTCAAGCAATTTCAACTAAGTTTGTATCAAATCCAATGTTCCAATCAAGTTTCCTTGATTGGAATGTCCAAGTATGATCATGGAGCCAAATACACATATGTTATGCATCGGTTTTCCCCATACTTGGTCACCACCGTGATTATTATCTCGTCAACTTAACTTCTCAAGGGATGCATTGACATTTTGAGAAATTTAGTTGATCCTAACATCTCACCCCATATCTAGCAAACAAAAATGTTTTGGTAAACCTTATAGTTTGTGTGAGATGCCCCCAAAGTTACCCAAATTGTTTCCCATTAATTTCGAAATAATCATGAAGGGTTTTGGATGCAATTCAACCCTATGAAGCACGACACATTCCCAACTCCCGTCTTAGGAAACTAAACTCATTTTCAGGAAGTGGTTTAGTGAAAATGTCGGCTAGGTTTGATTTGGACTCTACATGAGAGAGTACAATATCTCCCCTAGCTACATGATCCCTAATGAAGTGGTGACGCACCTCAATATGTTTGGTCCTAGAATGATGGACTGGATTCTTGGTTAAGTTAATTGTGCTTATGTTATCACATAACACTTGCACACCCTTGTAACTCAAACCATAGTCCTCTAAAGTATGTATCATCCACAACAATTGAGATACACTCTCTCCTATGGCGATATATTCTGCCTCGGTCGTGGAGAGAGCAACACAATGTTGCTTCCGACTTGACCAACTAACTAAGGACGAACCTAAGAATTGGCAACCCCCACTTGTGCTTTTCCGGTCCAACTTACATCCAGCGTAGTCGGAGTCCGTATAGCCAATCAAATCAAAAGATTCGGTACGGGGATACCATAGACCGACTCCAATCGTGCCTTTGAGATATCTCAAAATTCGCTTAATGGCTATTAGGTGAGATTCCTTGGCACAAACTTGATACCTAGCGCACATACCTACAGCAAATAGAATGTCTGGTCGGCTGGCTGTGAGATATAGCAAACTACCTATCATGCTTCAATATTGAGTTAGATCAACGGGTTTACCACTCTCATCATTGTCTAATCTTGTGTTTGTAGCCATGGGAGTGGTTACCTCTTTTGATTCATTCATGTTGAATTTGCGAAGCATTTCTTATGTATACTTTGATTGGTGTACATGGATACCATCGCGAGTTTGCTTGATTTCAAGTCCAAGGAAGAAGGTCAACTCTCCCACTAGACTCATTTCAAACTCACTCTCCATGTGTCCAATGAACTCATTTAAATAGCCCTTATTATTTGAGCCACAAATTATGTCATCGATATATACTTGGGCTACAAAAATGTTGTCACCATCTCTTCGTAGAAATAGTGTAGGGTCTATTTGGCCTCTAACAAAGCCCTTCTTAATTAAGAATGACGACAACCGCTCATACCAAGCCCGGGGTGCTTGTTTAAGGCCATAAAGTGCCTTTTTGAGCTTGAACACGTGGTTTGGGAATTCGGTACTCTCAAACCCCGGAGGTTGTTCAACATAGACTTCTTCTCTAATCAAACCATTTAGGAAGGCCGATTTGACGTCCATTTGGTATAGCTTGAAGCCACGATGTGCTGCAAATGCAAGCATCAATCGGATGAACTCTAATCGTGCCACGGGAGCATAAGTCTCATCATAATCAATGCTTTTAACTTGACTGTAGCCCATGGCTACCAAGCGTGTCTTGTTTCTAATGATTTCTCCCTTATGGTTTAATTTGTTTTTGAAGACCCATTTGGTTCCAATAATGGTGGTCTTCTTGGGTCTAGGGACTAAGTCCCAAACTTGACTCCTCTCAAATTGACCTAGTTCATCTTGCATTGCAATGATCCAATCGGGATCACTTAATGCTTCATCAATTTTTCTAGGTTCAATTTCGGAAATTAAGGCAACTTCATTAGCCTCATTCCGGAAGAATGATCTAGTCCTAACCCCTTGATGGATGTCTCCAACAATTTGGTCTTGGGGATGACTAGAGGCTAATCTAGTTTGCCTAGGAGTTGGTGGTGCTTCTTGTACGGGTTCACTAGACACAAGTTCAGCCTCAGGATCCGGCTGATCAATGGGTTGTCTAGGTTCACCGTCATCAGACTCATCACCATCAACAACACTTGGAGTGTCTTTCAAACTTAGTCTCCTAAGTTCGAGTTGAACTCCTTCTACGTTTTCTGATTGGTCAATTGATTTTGTAATTTCTTCAAAGACCACATCAGAAGACTCTTCAACTAATCTAGATTTCTTGTTGTAGACTCTGTAGGCTTTGCTAACGAGGGAGTACCCGACTAGTATCCCTTCGTCAGCCTTTGCCGTGAACTTTCCATGATGGTCCTTGGTGTTTAGAATGAACACCTTACAACCAAACACCCTAAGGTGTTTAACCATAGGTGGTTTTCCAAACCAAAGTTCATGGGGAGTCTTTCCTAGAAACCTATGAATGAGGACCCGATTTTGCACGTAGCAAGCTGTATTTACAGCTTCGGCCCACAAGTAACTCGGGAGTGAGTACTCATTAAACATGCTTCGTGCAGCCTCTTGAAGAACACGGTTCTTACTCTCTACAACACCATTTTGTTGTGGTGTTCTAGGAGTAGAGAACTCATGCTTATTACCTCTATCTTGACAAAATTCTAAAAACATTTGGTTTTGAAATTCACCTCCATGATCACTTCTAATTATCTTAATGGTTGATGATTTTTCATTTTCAACTCTTCTACAAAAAGAAATGAAAATATCTAAGGTTTGGTCCTTATAATTTAAAAAGTAAGTCCATGTATATCTAGTGAAATCATCAATAATCACAAAGCAATACCTACTTCCATTCAATGATAGAATAGTACTACAATCAAATAGATCCATATGAAGTAAATCTAATGCATTGGAAGTACTTACAGCGCTTTTACCTTTATGTGCAGATTTTGTTTGCTTACCCATTTGACATGCATCACAAAGTTTGTCTTTCTCATACTTGATGCTTGGTAAGCCACGGACTAGTCCCTTGTTGGCCAACTTCCGGATGTTCTTCATGTTCACATGTGCTAACCTCCGGTGCCAAAGGGTGGACTCTTCTTCTTTTGACATGAAACACTTAGCAAAAGCATTAGTAGCACTTTTAAATGAAACTTGATAAATATTGTCTACCCTTGCTCCTACAAGTACCGTGTCCAAGGTGTCATTTTGTCTAACTAGACATTGACTTGGTTGGAAGACAATTGTGTAACCCGTGTCACACAATTAACTCACACTTAGGAGATTAAATTTTATCCCCTTGACTAGAAGGACATTTGAAATTCTAAGACATTCGGATATTTGAATGTCTCCTATCCCTATGACCTTAAGACTACCATTGTTACCAAATGATACATTACCTCTACTTTTCTTGTGAAGTGTGGTAAACAATGATCTATCCCCGGTTATGTGTTTGGAGCATCTACTATCAACGAACCAAGTTGATAGTTGCTCCCCCTCAATCATAACCTACACAATTCGAAAAATAGAAGTTTTAGGTACCCAAACCTTGGGACCTAAAGCATCAACTAAACATGACTTAGGCACCCATGCCTTAACCATTTTTTTTGGATTTTGGGTGTCCTAGATTGTCTCATATTAGTCCTATACATGAGAGACACAAATGACGATTCCTTAGGACGGTAACCAATACCGGCCCTATTGTAAACCGCCCTTTGGGCATTTATGATCATATCTAGGGTCTTAGAGCTAGTTGAGAATTTCCAAAGAATATTCTTGAGCTTCTCAACTTCACTCTTCAATGATTGGTTTTCCTCTACTAGCAATTCATCATGCAAATCATTGACTTCCTCAACCTTAGAGGATTTCAAATTTTCAATCATGTTTCAATGATTTAATTTCATCTTCTAGCAATTCAACATGTAAATCATCAATGTTATCATCCCTAGATGCTTTCAATTGATCAATTTCTAATTGCAATG
>JAGFNQ010008025.1:18334-41161 GCA_024364735.1 Boesenbergia rotunda
TACCACACTCAAAGCAAGAGGCATTAGTCTTATCAAGTTTGGATTCACTAGAGTTACCTCTACTCTTGAAGCGTCGATCCCTTCTCATCATCCTTCGCACGAAGTTCGCCATTTCGGATGAGGAGGAGCCGCTGCCATCTTCTTCAGAATCGGACTCGGATTCGGAAGAGGATGAAGATGAAGAGACTTCCTTCTCCTTCTTCTTCTCCTTCTTCTTCTTGTTGGTTCGGTCCCCTGCAACTAAGGCAATCCCCTTCTCCTTGGGGCATTTGTTAGCCATTTCATGCAATTCCATCTCACAAAACAAATCATCTAACTTTACATTAGATAGATCCTTGGACACTTTGTAGGCATCCACCATGGAAGACCACAAAGCATTCCTTGGAAATGCTTTCAAGACATACCTCACAAGGTCGTGATTCTCGACCTTTTCATCAATTGAATGAAGCCCATTGAGGACTTCCTTGAACCGGCTTTGGAGCTCACTTACCGACTCATTCTCCTTCATGGAGAGATTTTGGAGTTGATTGAGGAACAAATCCCTCTTGGCAATTCTTGAATCTCGGGTGCCCTCATGAAGCTCAATGAGTTTGTTCCACAAGTCCTTTGCACTTGTGAAAGGACCAACTTTGATGAGTTGATCTTTGTTCATGCCACATTGTAGAGTGACAACCGCCATCGCGTCGGCTTCACTCTTCCGATTTTGTTCAGCAGTCCACCTCCACGATTCGAGTTCTTTGCCTTTATCATCCTTAGGAGGGGTGAATCTCTCCTTCACCGCGAACCAAGTGTGGATATCCATCTTCAAATAGTATTCCATCTTTGATCTCCAATATTGAAAGTCGGCGCCATCAAAGAATGGAGGTCGGGTTGTAGAGAAGCCTTCTCTCAAAGCCATCTTGTTGATAACTCTTGGATGTTAAGCCGTAAACAGAGCCCCAAGCTCTGATACCACTTGTTGGAAACGGGATGGCTAGAGAGGGGGGGTGAATATAGTCAATCACTTTCTCTTGGCACTTAGTAAGTTTTCTGCACTCAATTTATCAGTAGCACAACGGAAGAAGCAAAGGAAAATGAAGCAGTGCAGTAAACGAAAACAGAAATGAAAGCAAACAGAGACAACTACCAAGATCGCTAACAAGAGGGTTTACAAGGTTCGGGGATAACTTGCCCCTACTCCTTGGTGTGCCCTTAAGGTGGGCGATCCCTTGATCGTCGGCAGATCAAGCTCTGGTTTTCACCGGATATAATGCAACCTCCTTCTCGGTGGAGAAACCTCTCCACAGCATTTCAATCACAGATAAAATTTAAGCACAAAGAAACAACAAGAAGGATCTTACTCAAACACTTAGCAAGGACAAGAACACAGCAAGCTTCCCTGAGCTCCACCCAGTGGCGATCTCACGCAAGAACCCCTCTTCGTGTCTTCCCACTGTCGAACTCCAAGCTCCTTGTTCTCTCCTTCAAGCGCTCAAGTAATGGATGATTGCTTCTCGATTGCTTGCTCAAATTGATGAAAACTTCAAGAACACAGCAAGCAAGTTGTGGAGAACACAAGGCGCGACAAGAACACTAGTTCACGAACTCTGCTTCCACGAAGCCAACTTCCACCCTTTTGATTCTCCACACAGCGCCAGGTGACAACATCCTCCGTAGCCTCCAGCTACCACACTGCCAATGCCAGCTACCACTGAGCCCTCTCTGGTCTTCCTGAGATCCCCTCAGCCAAGCCCAAGTCTCGGCTCCAGTCTGCAGCTCGGTCGTTGCAACCTGAAATGGAGAATCGGACAAACCTGCTCCAAGGAAAGCCTCCATTGATCTCTCCTTGAGTGTTTGAATCCTCCCCTGTCACCTGCAGCTTAATCAGACTGTTAGAGCAGCAAATCACACAGTAAATCAACTATCAGAAGCAAACAACAGTGAATCGGATACGATCAGACGCTCTGACCACGTCTGACAGTGCAATTTGAATTAAAGTGATCGGTCACCGGACCGATCCAGGGCTTGTGGGTCGGTCACCAGACCGATCCACTGCTTCGCTGGGATTCCCAGCTCTCGTGGCTATACATGCCTGATCGGTCACCCGACCGATCAGAGTGAAGCCTGATCGGTCACCAGTCCGATCAGAGTGAAGCCTGATCGGTCACTCAGACCGATCAGGACAGATGAACAGTGATTTTTAATCAGATCCAAATTCCCTGATCGGTCACCGGACCGATCCAGGACTTGATCAGCAAGGGAACTCACTCACCATCCACTCCCTGATCGGTCACCAGACCGATCAGGAGCAAGGTAGCAAGGAAGCAGCCTGCTCCCTGATCGGTCACCGGTCCGATCAGGAGCCACACAGTAGGTTCCCAACCACACTATGCGCTCCCTGATCGGTCACCAGTCCGATTATACATCGCTGGATCGGTCACCAGATTGATCCACGAAGGAGCAGCATGCCAATGTCCCTGATCGGTCACCAGACCGATCCAGGGACTTAAACCTAGCCCTCCATGGTAGGAATTCATCCACCTTAGCCCTCCAAGCTAAGGATTTTTCCATCTAACTCTCCAAGTTGGGAATTTGTACCTAACCCTCCAGGTTAGGACTTTTCACCTAGCCCTCCAAGCTAGGACTTTTCACCAAGCCCTCCAAGCTAGGACTTTTCACCCAACCCTTCCAAGTTAGAACATCATCTAACCTAGCCCTCCAAGCTAGGCACCTGACCCTCCAAGCCAGGACTTTTCACCTAATTCTCCAGGATGGGAATTTGCACCTAACCCTCCAAGTTAGGACTTTTCACCTAGCCCTCCAAGCTAGGACTTTTCACCCAACCCTTCCGAATTAGGACTTTTCCAACACCTAGCCCTCCAAGCTAGGATTTTTCACACCTAACCCTCCAGGTTAGGATTTTCCAACACCTAGCCCTCCAGACTAGGATTTTTCACACCATGCCTGATCCCCGATCAGGACTTAATCATAATCAAACATCATCCACCTAAACTAAAATCGGTGTCAACACCAAAACAACAATCAGGGCCAGACTGCATCAACATTACTCACCTAAACTTAAATCGGTGTCAACACTAAATTAACAATCAGGTCAGACTGCATCAACAGATACGAGAGCCACTGATCATGCCTGCAATTCTTTGCAGGGGTTCCAGGAAACCCGACGACTAGCTAATGGAGAGATTACCATCTACATGGGCAGTGCTACGAAGGTGGCGACTATTATAGTGGGAGACATGTATTTATCGTTTGATAGGAATAAATGTTTGGTTTTGAGGAATTGCCTTTATGTACCTACTTTTAAAAAGAACCTTGTTTTAGTTTCTAAATTAATAAAGGATGGGTATTCTATTTCTTTTAATGACAGAGTTATTATAAAAAGAAATAGAGAGATTATCTGTTCTGGTGTGATGGTTGGTAATTTGTACACTCTTAAATCAAAATCTCCCACGATGCAAATAGAAGTAAATAACTCATCGTCTAACCATAAGAGAAAAGAACCTTCGAAAATGAACCAAACATATCTTTGGAATCTAAGATTTGGTCATATTAACCTTAGTAGGATTCAAAAGTTGATAGCCGATGGGCCCTTAGGTTTATTGGTGGTGGAAGACTTCCCAACCTGTAAATCTTGCTTGGAAGGTAAGATGACCAAGAGACCTTTCAAGACCAAGGGGTATAGAGCCAAAGATATGTTGGAATTGGTTCATTCAGATTTGTGTTGTCCTATGTCTGTCCAGGATAGAGGTGGCTTTGAATATTTCATCTCTTTCATAGATGATTATTCAAGGTATGGATATATTTACTTGATGTGCCGCAAGTCTGAATGCTTTGATAAGTTCAAAGAATTCAAGGCTGATGTGGAGAAACATCAAGGTAAAAGTATCAAGACACTATGATCTGATTGTGGTGGTGAGTACCTCTTGGGAGAATTTAGGACTTACTTATCAGAGGCTAGGATTCAGTCCCAATTGTCTGCACCTGGTACACCTTAACAGAACGGTGTAGTAGAGTGAAGGAATATGACTTTTATGGAAATGGTTAGATCGATGATGAGTTACTCCGAGTTGCCAGATTCATTCTGGGGATATGCTCTAGAAACGACAGTGTACATACTGAACTTGGTACCATCTAAGTCAGTACCCTCTACACCCACAGAATTGTGGACTGAGCGAAAGCCTAGTCTAAGACATAATCAGATTTAGGGTAGTCCAACACATGTGCTGAAGGGAGATGCTGATAAGTTGGAATTTCGTACAAAAGTATGCTTGTTCATAGGCTATCCTAGAGAGGTGGTTTATTCTATCGTCCTAAAGATCAGAGGGTGATCGTTAGCCCGAATGCCCAATTTTTAGAGGAAGACTATGTGATGGACCACAAGCCCATGAGTAGAATTATTCTTAAGAAATTGAGAGGGGAATTTCTGACTTTAGTACCAATGGTACAAGAGGACATACCACAAGTGGCTGCACCGCGTGTCACAAAAGATACAAAGGTGGTACCTCGTCGTAGTGGAAGGGTTGTTAGACAACCCGAGAGATTCATATTCTTGGGAGAGTCTTTGGACTTGGTCCCTGGTGAACATGAACCTGATCCCTGAACCTATGACAAGACACTCCAAGATAAAGATGCGGTATCTTGGCAAAGGGCAATGAATTTTGAGATAGAATCTATGGATTCTAATCATGTCTGGGAGCTAGTAGAACCACCCAATGGTGTAAAAGCCATTGGATGCAAGTGGATCTACAAGAGAAAGAGAGGATTAGACGGGAAGGTTGAGACCTTCAAAGCTAGACTTATTCTGAAAGGGTATACTCAGAAAGAGGGTATCGATTATCAGGAGACCTTTTCGCCGGTAGTCATGCTTAAGTCTATCCGGATTCTCTTATCTATTGCCACTCATATGGATTATGAGGTATGGTAGATGGATGTCAAGATAGTTTTCCTTAATGGAAGTCTTGAAGAAACCATCTATATGAAGCAACCAGAGGGATTCATTGCGACGAGCAAAGAGCATCTTGTGTGTAAGCTTAATCGGTCCATTTATGGATTGAAGCAAGCTTCACGATTTGGATCATCCGATTTGATGAGGTAATCCAGTCATATGGATTTATTCAAAGTCTGGAAGAGTCTTGTGTATATAAGAGATGTGACGAAAACGTAGTGGTATTTCTTGTACTATAAGTAGATGATATTTTGCTCATTGACAACAATGTCAAAGTATTATTAGCCTTAAGGGTATGGTTGTCGAAACAGTTTGATATGAAGGACTTGGGAGAAGCGGGACACATCCTTGGGATCAAAGTTATAAGGGATCGTAAGAAAAGGATGTTGTGCTTATCTCAAGTTTCATACATAGACACTGTCCTAGCCCGTTTTAGCATGAACAACTCTAAGAAAGGTTTTCTACCTTTCAGGCATGGATTTCCTCTATCTAAGGAGATGTGTCCTAAAACATCAAAGGAGATAGAGGAGATGAAAGCGGTTCCTTATGCCTTGGCTGTAGGAAGCCTCATGTATGCTATGCTATGTACGAGACAGGATATCTGCTTTGCCGTGGGCATGGTTAGTAGATATCAAAGTAATCCAGGTCACGGACATTGGACTGCGGTAAAGCATATATTGAAGTACTTGAGAAGGACTAGGGATTATATGTTAGGTTACCAGGTAGACCAATTACTCCCTGTACGTTATACGGATTCAGACTTCCAATCAGATAGGGACAAAAGTAAGTCTACCTCAGGGTATGTGTTTAGTTTAGGAGGTGGAGCGATAGTATAGAGGAGTGTCAAGCAGAAATGTGTGGTGGACTCCACCATGGAAGCTGAGTATGTGGCAGCCTTTGAGGCGGCCAAGGAAGCTGTATGACTCAGGAACTTTTTGATGGACTTGGATGTGATTCATGGTTTGCTCAGAGCTATCACAATTTATTGTGATAATAGTGGTGCAATTGCAAACTCAAAGGAAACACGAGCTCATAAGGCGAGTAAACACATAGAGCGCAAGTACCACCTGATACAAGAGATCGTAAAGCGAGGAGAAGTTGCTGTCGCCAAGCTTGTATCCGACGATAACCTGGCAGATCCTTTCACTAAGGCCCTTCCGGTGAGAGCTTTTGATAGACATGTTGAGGATATGGGAGTCAGATGTATGACATTATGAGGACAACATAGTCTTTTAGTATAAGTGGGAGATTGTTAGGATGTATACTAAAAGCCTTGCTTTTATATAGACATCTACATTTTGAAAGAAACTCACAAGATCACTATTTGCATGTTTATATTAGTATGTGCATATTGTCTGATACTTTATATTGTAGATAACATGGTGTGTGATGTCGCACAGAAGATCATGTTATCAGTCCCTTGTAAAGTATAAGTAGAGGCTCACAACCGAGATGGATTTGGATAAACCATCAGGATGGTTGTAGTATGATTTGGTGTTGGTTTATCTTAACCATAGAATTACACTAGTGCACTTTATGTGTATTGAGCAGATCTGATATAGAGGTGATTCAATTTATACTGACTTTATAATTGAATCAGACCTCAATTATTATGGAGTATATGCTCTTAATCCCGATATAATAATGGACACGTGTACTTAAAAGTTATTTCTTTGATTTACCAATGGGCGAGATTTATTAGTTAAATCGATAGACCCGGTAAGTTGGAAAATAATATTATTTACATGGTGTGCCGTTGATTATTGAAGGACACCGTGCCCTGGTGAGTTGGGTTGATAATGTCCTCTTGAGGAGCTGATAAGGTTCATCATGTTAAATCCTGCAGGTGGACTTGGTCTGACATGATGATAAGGTTGAGTGGTACTACTCAAGGAGTTAGATGTTAATTAATTAAATTGTCAGTAATTTATTTAATTAATGGATATTCGATATCTTAAATACGGGGAGATATTTCTACTCATAATAGGTGGAGCCCATATTTAAATATGGGGGTTGGTGATGTAGTTCAATGAGGATCCTTTAGTTGAATGGATCTTCATTAATGGATCGGGCCTTGATCCATTAAGTGGCCAAGACCTAACACCTCCTCATAGTCCTTATTGTAGCCCTATATATACCATGGAGTCATGAGACCAAGGCATCCAATTAACCTAAGGCTTGGGTTTTTCTCCTCCCTTCTCTCTCCTAGGGTTCGGACGTCGCCTCTATAGGCTTGGGCGGCAACACAAGGAGAAGAGAAGCATCTTCTCTCCTTTTCTCTTCATTGGAGTGCACAGCTGGGACAAGGAAGAAGAAGAGAAAACTTCTCTCGGTTCCTTGTGGGCGTGCGAGACCTTCAAAGGGGAGAAAAGTGGTCGTCGCCACCTTGGAGGTGGACTTTCGGCCGGCGGCGAGAAGAAGAAGGAGTGGTAACCAGCGGCACCTAGCATTGAGGTGAAGGAGAAGACTTCTTCCTCTTCTTCTTCATCTACTTCTACCTCCTGTCTTCGGTTCTTGGTGGTCGGCGATCAACAAGGAGGAAGAATGGTTGGCCGGCGGCAACCCTAGTGGCTAGGGTTTCGATGCAACTTTGGACAGAGGTGTTGGTGGCCTTGGTGACTTCGGTTCTTGGTAGATCGCCGCCCACACGACATTCAAGAAGGGGGGGGGGTCATACAATAGAAGATCACGAGGTAAAAGGGAAGGTATAACTTCTCCTTTGGTTCCTTGTTCTTGTTTAATTAATTATCATTTTATGTTAATTAATTGCTTGATTATTGTTAATCATTTTATGCTGATAATAATCTTGGACCCCGGTTATAAACACAAAAATCGGCGATCCACTCATCGTCTATTTCGCGGCTAATTGGTTGGACGAGATTGATCGCTAGAACAACACGGTTGTTCAAGCGATCGCTCGAATCGGTTAGCACGATGATGAGACGGTCGTTTGGGAAATAGGTCTCCATTCGGATTGAAAATTTTAATCTGTGGACATGGAGAGGTTTCCCATGCGTGACCCGACATCCCTCTTAGTGGAAACCAACAGTATCCACACGAACACGTTTCACGTTCGTCGTATAAACTAAGATTCGGAAAAGAACCACCTTCGTTGTGCTAGCAACTTAGGATGGTTCGGCCAAAAGGGAGAAGAGGGAGAAGCAAGTTTAGGCCATAGTTTGCAGAATCGCGATCCTGGATCGTAGGATCGTACGATCCTACGATCCTACGGCAGAAAACGATCCAGAATCGCGCAGAATCGTTTTTTGTAGCAGGATCGCAGCAGGATCGGTAGGATCGGACAGAATCGGACAGGATCGTATAGGATCGGACAGGATCGGAACAGAATCGGAACAGGATCGATGAAAGCTTTAAGAGGTCATAACTTTTGACTCGGATTGAACCACGTGACCTATAATATATCAAATTGAAACTCGTTCAAAGATCTACAAGTTAGTTTTAAGATTGAATCCCAAAAAATATTCTTTAAAGCCTTTTCAGAGGCCCAGAAGATTATTAATCTTTTTTATTATTTTTTTTATTTTTTACATCGTTAGTGTTAGTGTTTTAAGATTATTTAAATATCTATTTAATTATTTTTTAGTTAGTTTTTGATTAATAATATTATGTTATATTTTTTTTTCTAAAATGATGAGAGTTTAGATGTCTATTATCTAATAAGTTGACAATTAAATTGGATCATCTTGTAATAAATAGAATATTCTTGAAGTTAAACGTGATTATTTTCATTATAGTGTTAATAAAAATTGTATATTTTTTCATTTTAAGGGTTTTTGATAGGATCGTACGATTTTACGATCCGATCCTGACCGATCCGATCCTGACCCCAAATCGATCCTGTGTAGGATCGCGATTCTACGAACCTTGGTTTAGGCCAAGCAAGGAAGAAGATGAAGAACAATTAGCCTTCTCACAAATTTTCCCTTTTGTATTCATCAATAGAATACAAAGGGTTTTGCCTCTTGGTTTTTCTTAGATTAATGCTCATTAACCTCAACGAATACCAAAGGTCTTAATTTTTTGTATTCATCCAATGAATACAAAAGGTTTTGCCTTTTGGTCTTCCTCTTTAATAATGCTCCATTAAACTATTTTATTGGACATTAATCCCTTTTAATTGGTTGGATCTAATCCAATGAGTCTAACTCGAATTAAACTCAATCCAATAATCCAAAGGGTTGGATTTATTTGAGTCTAACTGAATGAGTCTAACTTAGATTAGACTTAACCCTTTAATCTTAAAGTTTATCTAATTTTGGTCAAACTAAAATAAATCCATTTCCAAACCAACATATTCTTTGTGTGTCACCTAAGAGGCTCTCATAACATTGGCAATGTCTCTAAAACTATTTTAGATACATAAGCAATGAGTGACATCTAACAATGCATCATTACTACTTAAGTGATGAGAATGCCGAGATTTGACTAAACCTTTTTGTGTCTATTATCTTGTATGACTTAGCCCTTCTATCCTTAATATCTAGATTGATCAATGAGACAGACCATATCATCCTCTTATCAATATTTGTGTTTCTTGATCTTCAAGTAGGCTCACTTAACCTCATATTAACTTATTTGAGCATGATCATGCATTTTAGTAGTCCTACTTGATCAAAGGGTCTACAGATATTACTCCCATAATATGGAAGGAATAGATCCCATCTACATCACTCACATCCTTCCGCATAATATATTGCATACCCAGTATTCAACTTTATAGTTCACCTTGTTACATGTGATGTTTGTCGATACCAATGTACACAACTCCTTATATAGGGAACTATAATGACTTTAGGTCTAAAGATTATTCATATCAATAGTCATTATGAGAAAGTTTATGACACTCATATAACGATCCATGAAATTTTTTATGACGGACTAATTCAGTACATATTCTCTAATATATATTCATGTGTCAACTTGATATTTTATATCCATGACTTATGAGATTGAGTCATCAATTAACCTACATGCTAGTCTCAACACATCAATATTGCCCTTATATATTAATGCATGACTAGGAATAGTCAAGAGTAGTGTTCTATATATCTATATCCTCTCACTATCAATTCAACCAATTGATATGATATAGATTAAAATATACTATCCAAGGATATTATTATACTTATTCATTTGACACTGATCTGAAGTAAATATAAAAATCATAAACTTTGCCTTTTATTATTGAAATATGTTACAAAAGTTTCTTTATCAAACATCTCATAATTGACTCTAGGACTAATACTAACATAACTTAGTTATGTAATTGTTGCCTGAAAGTTATTGTCAATTTGTCATGAATTATAATATGAATAAAATTGACCAGTCACCTAAGATGTTAAGCATGTTAAGAATTTCTAAACTAAAAATAATAAGAAGACCAAGCCCAATACTATATTGATAGTATAAAAGGGAAAAGGAAAATGCAAGCCCAAAGGTAAGGATAAGACCCAAATCAAAGACAAGACAAAGTCTTCTGCATTGAAACCCAAAGGCTAAGGAAGGAACCTGCTTTTATTGTGATAAGACTGGACATGGGAAGTGAAATTGCAAAGTACATCTAGAGAAAGTGAAAAAGAAGGAAATGAGACTTCTGTGTCATGTATTTATGTTATAGAAGTCAATTTATATATTTATTCATCATGGATATTAGATACTGGATGTGTTTCTCATATTTGTACTAATGTGCATGATCTAAGAAAGAGCAGATCGTTGACAAAGGATGAAGTGGACCTATGAGTTGACAATGGTGTAAGAGTTGCTATTATAGCGGTAGGATTATATTATTTTTATCTTTGCTTACTGGGCTTATTTTAGAACTTGAGAATTGTTATTATATATTTGTTTTAATTAGAAATATTATTTTTATTTCTTATTTAGACAAAAAAGGTTTTTTATTTACAATAAAGAATAAATATTATTTTATTTATTTAAATGATATGTTCTATTGTAGTGTGAAAGATCGATGTGGGCGTGCAGAGGGGGGTGAATGCACTTTCTTCGGATCGTTTCGATCTCTACACAGATGTTAGCGCAGCGGAAATAATATGCAAAGACAATAACAATGCTAACAATACCAGATTTAGTTGGTATCCACCCCGGTCGGGTGACTAATCCAACAATCCGTCGGTGGATCAAACCCCGGATAACCTCCGGCTAGAACTCGTCGATCCTTGTGGGTGGAGAAACCTCGCCACAACACCAAGGACACCTCCTGAGTATACAAGACTACTAACTTGCCATATCCAAGCAAGTTTCGTCAAGAAGAATGATAGGAAACGAGCCCCTTTAAATAGGGCTCGAATTTGAAACGGCCGCTACCAGTCGACTGACCAAATGGCAGTCAACTGGTCCCACTCAGATTCGACTGTTACATCATAACGTTCGAATTCTGCTAGCCTGTTTCAGCCTATGCCAGTCGACTGCCCCTCGGCCAGTCGACTGGTACACACTTAAGCCTAGGGTTTCACTACTGAGTACAAGTCTCTCCGCACTCAAACCGTCCCGGCTTAACCCCTGAGTATAAGCACTCATACTCAGCCTCTCTTAACCTAGTTGACTCTCCATCAGCAATCTTGACTGTTGCCTTCACGCCCTTTTCATCTTTGGCCCTCATCCCTCGGATGCGCACGCAAGCCTCCAGCTTGCCTCCATGCCACCCTTCACGTACGCCTCGATGTCTGCGTCCCTCGGCTCATCATCTCTGCTATCAATGGTCCCTCGGATGCGCACGTAGGCCTCCAGCTTACCTCCATGCCATTCTTCACCTGAAGACGTCAACCAAGTCCATGCGTACCTGTACACCTGCACACTCATGTACACATGTGAGAATAACACAAACCCTAACTTAACCATATTGCCCACTCATCAAAACATTATGATCCTCCAGATCATCTCAGGGTCGATTGCCCCAACAATCTCCCCCTTTTTGATGTGTGGCAAAATGTTAATTTAGGTAAATATATAGCAATAACAATAGCAAAAGCAATTGAAATCAAAGCATAACACACAAGAGGCACCCTCCCCCTTAATCTATGCTTCCTCCCAAATCTCAATTCTTATTGCTAACCCACGTTGAGTTTTTCCAACTTAACTTTGAAGCACAACCAAGCCTAAGTTAAGTTTCAACCCAAACCTAACTTAAACAGCCAAATTCTCCCCCTTTGACACCATCAAAATGATTGCCCAAGCAACCCATACCCTTGGTGCCAAATAGAACTTAACCATATTTCTAAAACCCCTTCAGAAATCACAAAAACTTATTCTGCCTACACTACCAGTCGACTGCCCCCAGGGCAGTCGACTGATACGACAGATTTCAGAATTTCAATCGAAATTCAGAAATGAATAAAAAATTCCAAAAAATCTGGAAAAATGTGAAACTTTGCAAGCACGGTTGTTAAGGTATTCCCTACCCTAGAAAAATTTTGGTTCATGAAAAACATCAACCGTGCTTGACTTTTGGTACACACTCAAAAATTTCAAATTAAGGTCAACTTTGTATCAATCTAGAGTTCTAGTGATGGGATCCTATACTTGCCATTCTCTAGCACCTCTAGTTGATATTCAAAATGATTTCCAACTCCCCCTTATCAAGTAAATGTATTGATTTTTATAAAACTCATTATGGTGTAATGATCATCTTTTCTAATCATTACATTTTTTGATTTTCAACCAACCCATACTAGATAGCAATCATTTGGGAATTGCAAACATATCATGAATATATAGATAACGATTACAGAAGAAACCAACATGATTTGGCAAAAGATTAGATCTTAAAAAAACTATGAAAATAAGACACACTCTGAATATGATAGCGTAAAAAGGTGCATAATACATAAAGCCAATCAGCAAATAAGTAGCACGCCAGTGCCATGGGCCAACAGGCCAGAAGTCATTTAGAGAAGTACAATCATCGAAATGAGGAGTGTTTGAGAGGTATAATAAAGTAATCATCACAAGACACTCTCAACACTATAACCCAAAAATGCATCAGCTGATCAGAAATACATGTGGTCATCACCATCTGGAGGAGGAGGAGGAGGAGCAGGAGGACCCTGATATGATAAATCCCATCGCTGCAGCATCTCGTACATGGTATCCTGCCTGGTCATAAACCCCTAGAAAAACTCTGTCAGACCATGTACCTCTCTCTGAGTAGCTGCCTGGTCCTGCTGAAGACTCTGGACCCCCTCCTGAATAGTATGAACATCCTCCTGGAGTCGGGTAAACTCTGCTCGTGTGATCGGCTCAGCAGGCTCCTCACCTGCATCAGTAGCTTCCTGGCGCTCCCTCCAAACGAATACCCCCTGTCTAGACTCAATGCCTGCCAAAGACAATTGGCGGGTGCCAATCTGATCATAGTCTTTGGACAGGTGTCTAACCTGACCACTAGTGACCCGAATGCCAAAATGCAGTTGGAAGAACTCAGTTAACATATGACAAAAAGACATATAAATCTTCCCATTCACACTCTGGGACAGGTGACAGATGGAGGCAAACACATGCAAGGACACATCTATATCCAGTCATCTCTCAAGCGCATACATCATCACTAAGTGAGGCAACCTAATCCTTGCCCTCCCCTTAGTGACGATGGGTAGAAGACATTCTATCACAATCTTGTAGAGCACATGACTGGATGGACTCATGGGTTTTGCATCAAAAGTACGTTCAGATTCATGTTTGTGTCTCCTGAAGTAGTGGACATGAAACTGATCAATGGTGACACCTGGGAATTCAAGTGGTTCAACAATGTTTAGAAAGTAGGTATTGGCATTGTTCGAGGCCCGACATTCTAGGAAACTGGCTAAAACCATGGGTGTGAAAGGAATGGTGACACCCGCTACCCTTGACTCATAAACTCTATTGTCTAGATCAAGACAGGTCAAATTTGCAAAGAACTCTTTGCACAGATCAAGATTAACATCATGTTGGCAATAGACAAGTTGTTCTATGCCGAAATGGGTAATCATCTCAATAATGTGAGGCCCCTTCTCCTCAAATTATCCTTTATTGAGATATCGACATGGTAGTTGAACAAATTCGTTCTCCTCGAATCGCTTTTTGCATTCCAAACTTCTAAACCTAGACTCTTCTGAGCCTTGGGGACCTGGTCGAGATGACCCCCTTGTTGGATTGAGATGGATCGAGAGAACCGATAGAGGGGGGGGGTGAATATCGAAAATCATTTTTCGGAATAATTTAGAGCAAGTACGAAGTGGAAAAATTAAAAATACAAAATCACACAGAGACACGATCGATTTTACTTGGTTCAGAGCCTGGGTCGACTCCTACTCCAAGGCCAACGGTCGTTGACCGTTTACTTTGGGCAATTCTATATGAAGCGCAATAATAGTTTACAAGAATTGATTTACAACTTCAGCACAGTAAACTAAATAATTAAAAATAATAAACTCTTCTTTTATCGACGTCCGAAGTAGATTGTCTTTTTCGGGGCAGGGGGACGTCGTCGGCTCGAGTTGGGAAGTTTCTGGAGCGAGGCGCGAGAGCAGAAGAGCGTGGAAGCGTTGATTGAAGTTGTTGTCGAAGCTTGGGGTCGAGGGCCCTTTATATAGGGCCTGGGGGTGCCCGGGACGTCGGGGGCGCCCACCACGTGGCAGTTGATCCGTCAATTTCTCGGTCAGCGTCTGATCCCTTTACCTTCGGGATTAGTTTTGACCGGGGCGCCCGCATTGACCAGGTCAAAGTTTTACCCTTCGCTTCGCTGACTTCTGGTTCGTAGGCTTGCACATGGGGGCGCCCGGGACGCTGGGGGCGCCCGGGAGCAGCGGGGGCGCCTGGGAGCACGGGGGCGCCCGGGAGCACGGGGGCGCCCCGCCCAGCAGCTGTTCGAAGCCTTTTTTTCTTGCCTTGTTTTGTATGCACCTTGGGGGCGCCCGGGACACTCCGGGCGCCCTACTCAGCCATTGCCTCATTCCTTTGAGGCTATCTGAGCTGCAGACACTCGTTCCTTTGGTCCTGCATCCAGGGTTAGTCCAAAACACAATAAAACAATAGATTATTAGTTTATACAGCCTTAGCTGTCTTGGTTCTGACTTTGGGTCTCCAAAATGGAACCCTAGGTCGAACCGACGCCTACTGTTCCCTCAACGGGGAACGCGTCCTCACCTACTCCTCTCGGGAGAGTGTACCTGATGCCAACCGTTCCTTTGGTTGGACTTTTGCCTGACGGTCCTTTGCCAGGTCTTGGATGCCGAGCTGTCCTTCGCCCGGTGCCTAGCATTCTTTCGCTAGGGCTTTTTACTCTGGCATTCCTTCGCCAGTGCCTAGCAGTCCTTCGCTTGGGCTTTTTACTCTGGCATTCCTTCGCCAGTGCCTAGCAGTCCTTCGCTTGGGCTTTTCACTTCTGGTATTCCTTCGCCAGTGCCTAGCAGTCATTCGCTAGGGATTTTTACTCTGCACACTCAAGTGACATGTTAGATAACAATTAAGACTTAACTTTTGAACCTTGTTACCATTATCAAAACACAGGTTTGACTTTGGTGCTTTCTGCACTAACAATCTCCCCCTTTTTGATTTATGGCAACCCTAGTTCAAAAAGTTAAGTATAATCAAAAGCATAAAAATTTGTTCCCTCCCCCTGGAGAGAATCTCCCCCTAGATTTTTTAAACATTCGTGGGGTTTTTAAGTTTAACAAAACTTTACTTAGAATGATTTTGCACTTTGAAAACTTAAGTTTAGGTACTTTGGAAATCTTTTGATAACTTAAGTTTTAGAAGTACATAGTGGAATTTTTGAAAACATGAGTCTAGAGTACTTAACAAAAATTTGAAGCCTTAAGTTTAAAGTACTCAAAAGTTTGAAAACTTTTAAGTTAAGTACTTAGTAGGATTAAAAAACTTAAGCACTTAGTAATCTTTGAAACACTTAGTAAACTTTGAAACACTTTAAGTACTTAGTAAATTTTGAAATAATTTAAGTACTTAGTAAATTTTGAAATAATTTAAGTACTTAGTAAATTTTTGAAATAATTTAAGTACTTAGTAAAATTTTGAATTAATTTAAGTACTTAGTAAACTTTGAAATAATTTAAGTTTAAAGTACTTATGGAGGTTTTTAAAAAAAACTTAAGCTTAAAGTAAAACTTAAGCTTAAAGTACTTATAAAAGTTTTGAAAAAACTTAAGCTTAAAGTACTTATAAAAAACTTAGGCTTAAAGTACTTATAAAAAACTTAGTACTTTTAGAAAGGTTTTGAAAAGCTTTGAAAAGTAGCTAACTTTTTGAAAAAAACATTTTGAGAGTTTGAAAAAGAATTTGAAAAAAAATTTGAACTCTCTCCTTTCCTATCTCTCCCCCTTTTCCATATATCAAAAACAGATAGATATTGCAGAAATTAGATTGCATAAAAGAAATGACTTTCATAAAGGATAAATATTTGTATGATTTTGTTGTACTAAACCAAGACTTAGACCAAATCAGTTGATTTTCTCTTGTAGGGACCTGTCTAACCCATTTAGCTATTTACTAACTGTTATAAGCAGTAGTTTTCGCTAGGGTTAGTCAAGTTAAGTGTTTCTGTTCAAGTTAGATTTTCTAAACTTGACACTTAACTGGATTGCTGTAAAAGTTGTATTTAGTGCCCCAATTACTGCAGATGCACTGACTTAAAGCATCTTGAATTAAGGCAAAGACCTAAGCATCTCAACCCTTTCTAGGTTATCAATTAAAAGTACCCTAAAGTGCTTGTGAGATGCTGGCTTCTAAATCTATAGGTGCATGCAGTTCTAGGGTTAGGGCCTAAGCTAAGTCCATTTGCGAAAAAGCCCTAGTTTTGAAAGGGGGTAGTTTTGAAAAAAAAACTAAGTCGAAAAAGATTTAAAACAAACTGATTTTGAAATTAAGTAAAACAGTTTTTCAAAATTCTATTTTTAGAAACTGATTTTAAAATCAAGTAAGAAAATCAACAGTAGAGTTAATCTATTCTACAGAGCATAATTCTAACTGCTGAATTGACAAGAACCCAGTACTCATAAGCTAGTCAACATAGAATAGTCAACACAGTCATACAGTCAAATGGATACCATCATCCCTACTGAGTAGGGGCAGTCAAATGCTGGTACAATACTAAGCAAATCTAGGACGAGGGACCGGGATGATCAGAGGAGCCTGGCTGCCAGGATCGAAATAGGGTCATCATCTCGTGATACTGTGTATCTCTGGCCTCCCTGCCGGCTCTATACTGTGCCTCTCTGGCCTCCCTGTCATCTCTAAGGGCGCTCATGTAATTGTTGTAGTAGCCCAGATTTGCCTCCTTGTTTTCGGCATGATTGGCCTCCACTTCCTCTCGGAGGCTCTGAACACGTGTCTCTAGCTGTGCCACTCGATCATAGAGTGTCGGTGGAGCGGGCTCGTCTATGTGCACTCGGGCTGCTGCTGCCAGATCCCTGACATCGACCTCAACCTCCTCGTCTGAGTCGATCGGAGGCCCGGCCTACTGTCGTCTCCAACTCAGAACCCCGGTGGCCGATACCTCTAGACCCGCTAACGAGAAGTTCCTAAATCCTATTTCATCAAAGTCGGTCATAGTGGTTATTTCACCCAAGGTTATGTCACGACCATGATGATGAAGGAGAGAGGTGATGATGTGGCAGTATGGAGTGCGCATTCGTCCTTGGGTCGTGACACTGGACGCATGCAGAATAGTATGAAACAAGTGTAGTCCAATGTCTATGTCAAGGTGATGGACTAGGGCATATAGAAGGAAGGCATGGAAGGGTCGCATGGTCCCTAGATCTCTAGTGGAGAGTGGTAAGATATAGCGAACCAGGACTCTATATAAGGCATAGTCATGTGCCTGAAGGTCAACGGCTTGGAAACGCCTATATGCAAGGAGTTTGTCCCTATAGAAATAGGAGTGGATGGTATCTAAGGTAATGTGAGAGTAGGGAGGATCAAATGGAGGATTCCTAGGTGGATAGCAGCAAAATGTGGACTGAGAGGGTCGTAGTCCAAGGAATCGGTTCAACAAAGTAGGGGTGATAGACAGAGGTATTCCTTGGACAGTAGTGTGAAACATAAGATTATCTTGTCGAATTATGTTATTGTAGAATTCTGCACATAAGGATTCATTAATGGTATGAGTGCAGAAGACAAGATTATCTAATTGATAGAAGTTGATAAGATTCATGGCTACGGGCATGATTGGGTAAAGAAGTGCCTATTAAGATAACTTGTTTTAATAGGTTTGTAAATGGTTTGAGCAAACTTATTGCATAATTCTAGGGTAGAGAATCTAGGGTCAGGACTTAGTTCGGCACCGGGGTTGGCCGGGTTTGGTCGGCGTCTTCTAAGTTAAGAAAATTAAAAGAAGCATGAAGATATTGCATTAAAAATAAATTTAAATGCAATAATAAATAAAAATTATACCGGGCTGCTCGGGGAGGCATGGTTGAGGATGAGGACTTGCAAGATCTCCTTGGAGGGAAAGAAGTGAAGAAGGAGGTTGATTTTGGTGTGGGAAGAGAGGGGGAATTCGGGTGCCTTATATAGGCTGATCAACGGGGGCGCCCGGGAGGTTCCGGGCGCCCCGGTCAGTGATTACTGCCAAAGGCAGTGTTTTGGCTGGTTGGGGGCACCCGGGACAGCCCGGGCGCCCTCATCAGGCTGCTTTTACAGCCTTTGCTGCATTGAGTGCGATGGGGGCGCCCGCATGGTTCCGGGCGCCTTGGTCAAGGGCAGTGGCAGCTTTTTGCCTAGGGAGAAAGGAAAAAGTCGGGTGGGGGCGCCCGAGGTGTCACGGGCGCCCGGGACTGTAGCAAAGAGACAAGTTTTGTGTTTGACCATGGTTTAATCGGTTTGACCATGGTTTAATCGGTTTGACCATGGTTTCACTATGGTTTGACTGCTTTGACCATGGTTTGACTATGGTTTGACTACTTTGACCATGGTTTGATTATGTTGACCATGGTTTGACCATGTTGACCATGGTTTGACCATTTTGACTACAATTAAAGTAATTATAATTGAGTTTATTCTTACTGTCTCACCCAATCTAGGGTTTTCAATCACGTTAGCCTTATAGGTTTCGTGAGACAGGGTTTAATAAAAGAATTTTTGAAAAACATGATTTATTTTGAAAATCTTAATTAATTTTTGAAAACATTTCAATTTAATTTTGAAAGGAGTTGTTTGAATCTATACTTAACTGAAAATTGTGTTAGATTTGAATTTTACAAAAATTAATTTGAATCTGAAATTCAAAAATTGGCTTCCAGGTCTTGGCGAGGCACTAGGCCTTCTTTGGCCGTAGCCTTATTGGATCATCAACCCTTTCCTTGACAAAGCCGTTTAATGAAGTTTCATTTTCAAAATTAATCTTTGAAAAAGTTCTGGTCTAACTAGTTTGGATTTTGGATCAGTAACTTCGGCTAGTTTCACCAGTCTAAAGAGACCAAGTGAACTTGATCTTATTAGAATTGGTTTCCCTAACGTACTATCATCTTACCTCCACACAATATTATGTTGTCAAGTTTCAGTTAAGGTTGTTCTGTCCTTATACTAACCTAAGTCTAAGCATGGTAAATTGCATAAGTTTAAATAAACAATCAATCAGGCAAATTGCAAGAGTTGAATTCTATTTAACAATAAAAATAGTTTTTAATTTGGCTCCCCCTGGACTATAGCCACGATAATGATTAGGCAAGATGTGAATCTTGTCCTTGGGGATCCAATACTGATTTGATCCAGTTGGTTTGTTTAGGCATAGTTTGGGTACCCATGCCTTAATTTTACCTCTGGACTGATTCAGTACAGCAAAGTAAGATCTTTGTCGGGATTTGGTTCTATAGCCAAGTCCGGATCAATTTAGAACGGACTTCTGTTTTCCAAGAATCATGTCGAGACCCTTGGAACCAGAAGTGAATCGTTCTAAGGCCGCTCTAAGATCCTTAACCTGAGTTTTCAGGGAGGAGTTCTCTTTCTCAAGTTTTTCAACTTGAGTAGGAGTTCCTTCTTGAACTTTCTCGACTAAGGATTTAGAGTCAGCTCCCTCTTTCAGGAGTTTTACTTCCTGTCGGAGGGATTCGACTCGGAGTTTGGCTTTCGCCAAATCTCGAGAGAGATAAGAAATAAGTTCACTTAATTGACTTTTATTGAAACCGCTTACCTTGATTTCGCCGTCTTCTGAAAAGGTTAGTCTGCCGTCGTCCTTTTCTGACTCTGACTCGGTCTCGACTTCTTCTGAAGCGGTCAACGCTAGTAGGTTTGACTGGGGTTCTTCTTCTTCTTCTTCTGATGAGGATTCGTCCCAGGTTGCTTGGAGTGCTTTCTTTCTTCTTGTCTTTTTGTTCTCCTTTAGGTTTGGACACTCCGTCTTGTAGTGGCCCTTCTTCTTGCACTCGTAGCAGGTTACGTTGGGCTTGTTTTTGTTACTCGCGGGTTCAGCTGGTTCGTCCTTTCTTCAGCTTGTCCTCCGTGTGTTGGCTTGGTTTTTCAATTTTTTATAGTAGCTTCGGGCCAGTCGGACCAGCTCTGATTGATCTCCTTCTTTGTCTTCTGCGTCTGAGTCTGAGTTAGACTCGGGTTCAGGTTGAGGTTTCTTCTTTGTCGATCTTCAATTTTTCTGCAAAAAGGCAATTCCTTTCTCGGCCATATTGCAGTTAGTCTGTTCATGAAGTTCTAACTCAGAAAACAATTCATCTAATTTAATTTTAGAGAGATCCCTTGAAACCTTGTATGCATCTACCATAGATGCCCACAAGGTATTTCTAGGGAAAGCATTTAGGGCATACCTTATTAGGTCACGGTTTTCGACCTTGTGACCTATAGTGTGAAGACCGTTCATCAATTCTTGTATGCATGCGTGGAGTTGGGCTGCTGTTTCGTTGTCGGCCATCTTGATGGTGTAGAGTTTGTTTAGGAGTAGGTCTCTCTTACTGATCCTGGTGTCTGACGTTCCTTCGTGCAGCTCGATCAATTTTGCCCACAGCTCCTTGGCACTGTTGAAGGGGCCTACTCGGTTTAGCTCTTCTTTTATTAACCTGCATTGTAGGGTCTGAGTTGCCTTTGCGTCGGCTTCTATTTTTCGCTTCAGAGCGGTGTCCCATTCTGAGTAGCTTTGAGGTACTCCTTCAGCGTTCTTGGGAATCTCCAGTCCGGACTGGATGATGATCCATATGTCCACCTGAGTTTTCAGGTGGACCTCCATTCGACTTTTCCAGTATGAAAAGTCTTCTCCACTGAAAAGTGGAGGTCTGGTGGTGCTAAATCCCTCTTGCATGGCCATTTAATCTGAAACAGAAAACTAACAAAAAATTTTCCCAAGACTAGGTCTTGGATTAGTAGTGCGGGATGAATGAAATAGCGAGGGGTGTTGCACCAACCTCGATTAACGGGAAAAAGAAAATTTGAACGAAATATTTAAAGAAAATTTGAACGAGAAAAAGAAAATAAAAATCCAAATTTTTTTTTCAAACTGGTGGTTGCACCAAGTTTGAACTTCCCCGCTCTGATACCACTTGTTGGATCGAGAGAACCGATAGAGGGGGGGGTGAATATCGGAAATCATTTTTTGGAATTACTTAGAGCAAGTACGCAGCGGAAATTAAGAAAACAAAATCACACAGAGACACGATCGATTTTACTTGGTTCGGAGCCTGGGTCGACTCCTACTCCAAGGCCCACGGTCGTTGACCGTTTACTTTGGGCAATTCTATATGAGCGCAATAATAGTTTACAAGAATTGATTTACAATTCAGCACAGTAAACTAAATAATTAAAAAAGACTCTTCTTTTACCGACGTCCGATGTAGGTTGTCTTTTTCGGGCAGCGGGACGTCGTCGGCTCGAGTTGGGAGGTTTCGGAGCGAGGCGCGAGAGCAGAAGAGCGTGGAAGCGTTGATTGAAGTTGTTGTCAAGCTTGGGGTCGAGGGCCCTTTATATAGGGCCTGGGGCGCCCGGGAGTCGGGGCGCCCCCCCACGTGTATCGATCCGTCAATTCTCGGTCAGCGTCTGATCCCTTTACCTTCGGGATTAGTTTTGACGGCCGGAGGCGCCCCATTGACCAGGTCAAAGTTTTACCCTTCGCTTCGCTGGCTTCTGGTTCGTAGGCTTGCACATGGGGGCGCCCGGGACGCTGGGGGTGCTCGGGAGTAGCGGGGGCGCCCGGGAGCACGGGGGCGCCCCGCCCAGCAGCTGTTCGAAGCCTTTTTTACTTGCCTTGTTTTGTATGCACCTTGGGGGCGCCCGGGACACTCCGGGCGCCCTACTCAGCCATTGCCTCACTCCTTTGAGGCTATCTGAGCTGCAGACACTCGTTCCTTTGGTCCTGCATCCAGGGTTAGTCCAAAACACAATAAAACAATAAAATATTTGTTTATACAGCCTTAGCTGTCTTGGTTCTGACTTTGGGTCTCCAAAATGGAACCCTAGGTCGAACCGACGCCTACTGTTCCCTCGACGGGGAACGCGTCCTCACCTACTCCTCTCGGGAGAGTGTACCTGATGCCAACCGTTCCTCTGGTTGGACTTTTGCCTGACGGTCCTTTGCCAGGTCTTGGATGCCGAGCTGTCCTTCGCCCGGTGCCTAGCATTCCTTCGCTAGGGCTTTTCACTCTGGCATTCCTTCGCCAGTGCCTAGCAGTCGTTCCTAGGGCTTTTTACTCTGCATTCCTTGCCAGTGCCTAGCAGTCCTTCGCTAGGGCTTTTTACTTCTGGCATTCCTTCGCCAGTGCCTAGCAGTCCTTCGCTAGGGCTTTTTACTCTGCACACTCAAGTGACATGTTAGATAACAATAAGACTTAACTTTTGAACCTTGTTGCCATTATCAAAACATAGGTTTGACTTTGGTGCTTTCTGCACCAACACTCTAGATCGTTTGCCCTAACACACCAACA
>JAGFNQ010008026.1:0-29042 GCA_024364735.1 Boesenbergia rotunda
TTGAAAAGGTCTCCTCATAATCGATACCCTCTTTCTGAGTATATCCTTTTGCAACAAGCCTAGCTTTGAAGGTCTCAACCTTCCCGTCTGATCCTCTCTTTCTTTTATAGATCCACTTGCATCCAATGGCTTTTACACCATCGGGTAGTTCTACTAGCCTCCAGACATGATTAGAATCCATAGATTCTATCTCAGAGTTCATTGCCCTTTGCCAAGAATCTGCATCCTTATCTTGGAGGGCCTCGTCATAGGTCCAGGGATCTGGTTCATGTTTACCAGAGACCAAGTCTGACGACTCTCCCAAAAACATGAACCTTTCAGGCTCTCTAACAACCCTCCTACTGCGACGAGGCAACACCTGTGTATCTTCTGTGACACGCGGTGCAGTGACTTGTGGTGTATCCTCTTGTACAATTGGTCCTAAGGTTGGAACGCCCCCTCTTAACTCTTCAAGCATTAGTCTACTCTTGGGCTTATGGTTCATCACATAGTCTTCTTCTAAGAATCTGGCATTCGTGCTAACGATTACCTTCTGATCCTTAGGATTATAGAATAGACCACCCTTCGTTCCTCTAGGATAGCCTACGAACAAACATACCTCCGTACGAGATTCCAACTTATCAGTATCTCCCTTCAGCACATGCGCTGGACTACCCCAAATGCGAACATGTCTTAGACTGGGCTTGCGCCCAGTCCACAGTTCTGTTGGAGTAGAAGGGACTGAATTTGACGGAACCAAGTTCAGTATGTACGCTGCCGTTTCCAGAGCATATCCCCAGAATGAATCAGGTAAGTCTGAATAGCTCATCATTGACCTAACCATTTCCATCAGAGTCCTATTCCTTCTTTCTGCCACACCGTTCTATTGGGGCGTACCGGGTGCAGTCAGCTGGGACTGAATCCCAGCTTCTGATAGGTAGGTCCTAAACTCTCCAGAGAGGTACTCGCCACCACGATCAGATCGTAGTGTCTTGATACTTTTACCTCGATGTTTCTCCACATCAGCCTTGAACTCCTTAAATTTATCAAAGCATTCAGACTTGCGGCGTATCAGGTAAATGTATCCATACCTCGAATAATCGTCAATGAAGGTGACGAAATATTCAAAGCCACCTCTAGCTTGGATTGACATAGGACCACATAAATCAGAATGAATCAGTTCTAGCACATCTTTGGCCCTGTACCCCTTAGCCTTGAAAGGCCTCTTGGTCATCTTACCTTCTAAGCAAGACTCACAGGTCGGGAAGTCTTCCACCACTAATGAGCCCAAGGGCCCATCAGCTATCAACCTCTGAATCCTACTAAGGTTAATATGACCAAGCCTAAGGTGCCAAAGATATGTCTGATTCATCTTAGAATGCTCCTTTCTCTTATTTAGGTTAGACGATGAGCTATTAACCTCTGTGGGAGTCCTTGGTTCTAGAGTGTATAGATTGCCAATCATAGTACCCGAACAGATAATCTCTCTATTTCTTTTTATAACAACTTTGTTATTAAAAGCAACAGAATATCCATCCATAATTAACTTAGAAACTGAAATCAAATTCTTTCTAAATGTGGGTACATATAAGCAATCTCTCAGAACTAATACTTTATTTCTCTCAAAAGACAAATAAAAAACACCCACTGAAACTGCTGTCACTTCCGTAGCATTGCCCATATAGACCACGATTTCTCCTTCAGCTAGCCGTCGGGTTTCCTGGAACCCCTGCAGAGTATTGCAGACATGGTCAGTGGCTCCCGTATCTACACACTAGGTATTGGTAGATAGCACCGCTAAACATGTTTCAACGACTAAGCACGAAGAAATACCTTTATCTTGACGACAGGGACAGTCCGCCTTCCAATGTCCAGTTTGCTTACATGTGAAGCACTTGCCTTTCGGCTTCTTCACGCTAGTCTGATGTCCCTGCGATGTAGCTACCTTCTTGAACCCTCCTTGTTTCTTCTTCTTCTTCTTGCCTTTCGGCATAGAAGAGGAAACCTTCTGAGTCACTAAGGCCTGCGAGTTCTGACGAAAGAGCCCCTCTGCCGACTGGAGTTCTCCCAGGAGTTCCCCCAATGTATACTCATGCTTATTCATGTTATAATTGAGCCGGAACTGCTCAAAACTCCTAGGCAGAGATTGGAGTATTATATCGACCTGGGATTCCCCGTCAATAGTTCCTCCAAGAACCTCAATCTCGTTGAGGTGGGCCATCATCTTTAGGACATGATCCCTTACGGGTGTCCCTTCGACCATAGTGGTCGTCATCAGATTCTTCATCGCCAGTTGCCTAGCGGCACGACTCTGGTGCCCAAAAAGCTCCTGAAGGTTCAGCATCATATCACAAGCAGTGGGCATGGCCTGATGCTGATGTTGCAGTGCATTCGACATAGATGCCAGAATGTAACATCGCGCCATCTCATCTGCCTTAACCCATTTCCTGTAATGCTCCTTCTGCCCTTCACCAGAATTGTCACTAGGCTTATCAGGACATTTTTCGGTGAGCACAAATTTGTACTCTTCAGCCGTAAGGACTATGTCAAGGTTTCTCTTCCAGTCAATATAGTTGGGTCCAGTAAGTTTATTCTCCTTAAGTATTGTAGCTAGTGGGTTAAAAGCCATTTTGAAAATCCTGAGAATCACAACACACACTACTTTAGAAATCGAAAATAAATTGATTCCTCACAACAACAAATTTTCAAAATCAACCAACACCTCTAAACACCGAGAAATTCGCATGCCACGATGGTGTGGACGTATACGAATTTCCACATTCGTAAGAGGAGGTTTTACCCATTAATCTTACTATCTTGTCAACCTAACTTTTTGACAAGTAAGATTAATAGTTGGTCCACTTCGGCTCTGCAAAATAATAGCAGTGACTCCGATGGGGAGGATACTATTATTCGCATCTAAGTGTTCACCATTACACGACACTGAGAAAATTATCTCTGATTATGCGCCTTCCGATGGGGAAGTACACACGCTCTTTAACAATTTTCTATAGTCTTTTCCGACCTAGTGAACCGCAGAACAAATCCATCCGATGGGGAGGAAGGCACTCAGAGCCGAGACGCAGACTTGTTGCATCACTTATCGGATTGTAATGGAAGCCATGGGACCCTTAGGGTCCCTCTCCCACTTAGTAATTTATCACAAGGAATTTTAACCAGCCTATTCACACAACAAGCACATAACCAACATATGAAAAATAGAAAAATCTAGATTTTCCAACTTTCATGGCCTTGGTCTCCAATGCGCCTCTAGTCGTGTTGTCACCTCGTCAACCCCAAGGATTTATTAATTACAATAATTTGCAAAACCATTCACACAATCATTATTTGGCCATGATAAGTTGGAATCTCGTGCCTGCAACACAAAGTTAGCCTACACACATCCACATATCATCCAGCTAAATAAAATGTATGAAAATGCAAAAATTAACCAATCCTAAAACACACAAAGCCGGAAACCTTGCTCTGATACCAATTGTTGGGTATGGCTTGGTGGGTTTCCTAAGCGGATACCTGGTCGATCCGAGAGACCTCTCTATGCCTACGGATTAAAAAATTTAATCTGAATAGAGTGTCTTTTACCATCGACCGTCTCGTGCCGTATCGAACGATTCAAATTGCAACTTAGCCAATTACCAAAATTAGTCTTGCAATTTGCTCGACCGTTCGACCGCGGAAAAGGCGACGAGTTGATCGCCGACTTTTGTGTTTATGGTCGGGGACCAGTTAAATAATTATTGACTATGATTCGCAATCAAAATAATTAAATAACAAACATGAAATGACGAGGCAATTGAATAAGGTACAAATAAGAACGAAATGAGCCAAGGAAGAATATACCTTCCGTTACCTTACGATCTTCTACCGTATGACCCTCCCCTCTTGGACGTCGTGTGGGTGACGATCTCCCAAGAACCGTGGTCACCAAGTTGATCCCTTCTCCTTGCGCCAACCAATCCCTTACCAAATGGATGCCGCCGGCTGCTCCTAGGATGAAGATAATCCAAAACACAAACCCTACTTCTCCTCTCCTTCACCGTCGGTGGCCAAGCAACTCTTCTTCTTCACAGCTACTCCTCAGCAGCATCTCTTCTTCTCCAATCATAAGCATGAAGCCTTAAGCAAAGTTGTGGCTGCTACCTTAAGTCAAGTTGCGTGAGAGCAACTTGGCTACCTTGAGCAAAACCTTGTTCCCGTGGAGAAGACGCCGCTGTGGGCAAAAAAACTTTGCTGCTGCCGTGGAGAAGATCACTGTCGCCCTTTTTTTTTTCTCCTGCGCGTGTCTCCACATAAAGGAAGAAGGTTCCTCCGTGGAGAAGTAACTGCTCCTTCGAGCAGTTAATCGGCTGGCGCTGATTAATTGCATGCGTTGCAATATTAATCAGAAACTGCTCCTTGAGCAATTTAACTGCGCGTGGAGAAGAGCTAAAGCTTTGCATGGGCAATAAAACTCCATGCAATTAAATGGCTGGGAGTAATTCTCTTGAGCAATTAATCCTATGGGATTAATTGCATGGCCCGTTCAAGAATTAATCCTATGGGGATTAATTGCATGGCCTCTTCCCCTTCAGCAATTAATCACCTCGAAAGGGATTAATTGCATGCACTCGTGGAGAAGAAACTCCACTTCCGTTCGGCGCCGCAGAGAGGGAGAGAGAGAGGGAGAAGAGGAGAGACTAGGGTTTTCTTGTGTTCTCTTGGATTAATTGGATTAACCATCAACTTGGTTCCAAGCCACCATGGGGTATATATAGGGCTACGGTAGGGACCATGAGGAGGAGTTGGATCTTGGCCTACTAATGGACCCGGTCCATTAATGAGGATCCATTCCACTAAAGGGCCCTCATTGACTTACCTCACCAACCCCCATATTTACATATGGGCTCCACTTATTACAAGTCATCCATCCCCCCGTGTTTAAAATTTCGAATGCCCGTTAATTAATTAAATTACTGACAATTTAAATTAATTAACTTCTGGATCCTTGACTAGTACCACTCGACCTTATCATCATGCCGGATCAAATCCACCTGTAGGGTTTAGCATGATGATCCTTTCGAGCTCATCAAGGGGGCATCATCAACTCGACTCACCAGGATACGGATTCCGTCAATAATCAGCGGCACATCATATTATTAATATTATCTCCCAACTTACCGTGCCTATCGATCTAACAGAATAGATCTCGCCCATTGGTAAATCAAAGAAATAATAATTAATAATATATGCCCGATATTATTTCGGGATTAAGGGATCGTACTCCAAAATAAAGTCTGAGGTCCTATCCAATTATCGAGTCAGTACAAATTGGATAACCTCGGGTTTTGGTCATGCTCAATGTACTCAGAGCACACTAGTGCAATTCTATGGTCAAGACCAACCACACCTAATTACACTACAACCATTCCGATGGGTTGTACAATTCCATCTCGGTTGTGGGCCTCTATTTATACTAAGCAAGGAACTGATAACATGATCTTCCATGTGACACCACACACCATGTTATCTACAATGCAAAGTAATTGGACTTCATGCATGTACTAATATAAACAGGCACCTATTGTAGTTGTGATTCTCTTTTCAAAATAAAGATGTTCATATATATAAAAGAAGCATGTCTTTCAGTATACACATCTAACAGTAGCTTCATCTTGATACAAAGTGAAGAATTGAAACAAACTTGATACGCAAAGGAGAAACTTATCTGCCGAAAGCTAATTCTAAATGTAGAGCTATAAACTTACCATTCCAAAGTGAAACTAATAAATTCAACTTGGAAATCGAAGCTATTAGTGAAGTGTTATGCATGAATGAATGAAGGAATTCAGAAATGAAGGCAAGAATTCAGAAATGATGGCAGAAATTCAGCTACAAGTTGGATGCAAAGTCAAACAAGCAACTGAGATCAAGTGCATTGAAGCTAGCTTCAAAAGTGACAAACTGAGAATTGTAGAAATGAAGCTGTTAAATTCAGACACAACTGAATGAAGAAATGAATTCAGAAATGCAGAACATGAATGTAAAAGTGCAGCAACAATTCGAATGCAGAAATTTAGAGGCAAACCGAGTGCTGAAACTCACCAAACAAGCTGCAAAAATCACAACTAATACTCAGAAAAGACTCAGAAAACTGATGTTCACTGATACACAATTCAGAAACTATAATCAATACTTGCATAAATGAAGTTGATACGCAGGAATAAACTGATACGCAACAGCTGAACAAAAATGCAGAAATGAAACTCAATTCAGAAATGATTCAGATGCGAAGTAAGCTGATCTAAATGCAATATTCACTAAACAAGCAACCTAAGTACTTAACTTGCAGAATTGAAAACTAATTAAGGCAGAAACGATTCAATAAAACTAAGTTTAACTGATTCAAAGTTTAGAAACTGTAAATGAATTGCAGAATTTGAAACTACAGCTTAGAAATGAAAATCCACTAAGAAATTAAGCTTAGATCCCTTCCTTAGCTCAAGATCTTCTTGCCGTCACACAAGAGTGAGCCTTGAACCCCTTAGCTCAACAAATCGCCGGAAAATCCGACTCTATGATCGATTCTGACTCAAACTCTGCACCAGCAGAAACTCACATCCGATCTTCTCGATCTAGCTGTGTTGGATTGCGATGATGCTTTGGGAATGATCAGAGCAATCCAGAGAACCCTCCGGCTAGCTCAGATGGATGAAAATGGCACACAACCGAGATCCAAGCAATCGAATGGTAGATCTGGCGAAACCCTCGCTTTGCTCTGTTCAGTGGCGAATTGGAGCTGGAATCTTCACAGAGACACGTCCCCGATGATCTAGAACTTGATCCAAGGTGGAAATCCAAGCGGTCACGCCATCAGATGAAGAAAATTGAAGAAGAACAGTGAAGAAATGCGAAGAAGACGAAGACTATGGCAAAGACGCGACAACTGATCGGGGAAGATGAAATCAGTTTATATAGTTTGGAAATGGACGACCCAGATTATCTTGACACCATCCAACGGCTGGATCTCATCCGATTTGAATCAAACTTTCCAGATCATGATCAAGGGTCAGGATCTGCCTCTCAGTAGCTCGGATCTTCCAGATTTGCAATGGATGGCTCAGATCAACATGATCTTTGAATGGACGGTCTAGATCCTCCTGAGCTTGATCCAACGGCTGAATGATCTCTGATTTGGATGAAACCTTCATATCTTGACCTGAGTGCTTGATTAGCCTCAACCCCAGCTCGGATTGCCTCAAAAGTTCTCAGATGGCTTAGATCTAGCCGTTTTTAAATCGGACGACCCATATTAGTCGGATGCTTGATCACTCGATTCGGGTCCACTTCTGACTCAAGTTTGACCCAGCATGACCTAGGTCCATGATCCTTCCAAGCCTATAAAAAATAGATTCATAATTTAGTGCCAAAATATTTCCAATGTATCAAGATTTATAATAAAGCCCAAAATAGAATAAATTCATAAAACCTAGGCTAAATTCAATATTAAGCAAGTAAAATATGGGTCAAACATAGATTTTAGAATCTGAAATGATCAACAAAATAACACTTATCACTCACACGACGTCCATGATGGGAGGGTCATACGGTAGAAGATCATAAGGTAAAGAGAGATATACTCTTCCTTGGCTCCTTTGATTTTCTTATCATTTTATGTGGATGTTAATTAATTATTATGTTCTTGATTATTTGTTAATCATTGTTAATAATTAATTAATTAGACCCCGATAATAAACACAAAAACTGACGATCCACTTGTCGTCTTTTCCGCGGTCGAACGGTTAGGCAAATTACAAGGCTCGATCATTGAGATTGGCCAAGTTGTAATTTGAACCGATCGATACGATAACGAGATGGTCGTTTGGGAGACGGGTCTCCATTCAGATTAATTTTTTAATCCGTAGACATGGAGAGGTCTCTCAAGGATGACCAAGTATTCACTTAGGAAACCCGCCAAGCCATGCCCAACAGAAGAAAGCAAGGAAGAAGATGAAGGATGAACCACTTCTTTTGCTCTTCCTTCTTCTTGTCGCCGACGCCAGAAACCATCCTATTGTGGTTGCCGCCGGCCAATATTCCTCCTGCTCTCTTGCTCGTCGAACACGTCAAGGTGCTGCCCTCCTTATGAAGTCCCACGCCCAAAGGAAAAGAAGAGAAAGGCTTCTCTTCTTCCTCCCTTTGCACTGGCGCCACTCCAACCCTAGGAGAGAGAGAGAGGGAGAGGAAATTAGAGAAAGGCATTAGGGTTTTCTTGGATGAATTGGATCAATTGGAATCCTTAGTTTCATGACACCATGGGGTATTTATAGGGTTACAATGAGGACCATGAGGAGGAGTTGGGTCTTGGCTTGCTAATGGATCCAAACCCTATCCATTAATGAAGAACCATTCCACTAAAGGTCCTTCATTGAACTACCTCACCAACCCTCATATTTACATATGTGCCCCACCTATTATGAGTATAATTTTTCCCCATGTTTAAGATATTGAATGCCCGTTGATTAATATAAATTACTGACAATTTTAATTAATCAACATCTAACTCCTTGATTAGTACCACTCATCCTTATCATTATGTTGGACCAAGTCCACTAGCTTGCAATATTTAACATGATGAACCTTATGAGCTTATCAAGGGGACATCATCATCCTGACTCACCAGGACACGGATTCGTCTATAATCAATGACACACCATGTAAATAATATTATTTCTCAACTTACTGGGCCTATCGATTTAACAGAATAAATCTCGCTCATTGGTACATCAAAGAAATAGCTATTAAGTACATGTGCCCGTTATTATATCGGGATACAGAGCATATACTCCATAATATACTGAGATCCGATCCAATTATAAAGTCAATATAAATTGGATCACCTCTATATTAGTCCTGCTCAATACACACAAAGTGTACTAGTGTAATTCTATGGTCAAGACAAACCAACACCAAATTGTTGGGACCGGGTGCATGCCGACGCGGACACGTATTATAATTGTTACATAATTACATGCAGCGAAAACAAAAGTATGAATAATTTCCTAAATTATTCTAACACATATCCTAAGCATGCAATGTGTTCACATAATCGTAATATAAAATTTTTGCAGAAAAGGAAATTACTCTACGAATTACCTCGCGTAACTTGGAAGAAGGGACGAGATCCAACCGTTAGCGTCCCTCGGAAGCTCCGCCTCTATTCTTGTCCACGCCGAGTATCGTCGGGATGACTTCGCTAAGCCACGAGTTTCGTGTTCACGAGAACTACTAGATTCTCCGTGAACACGACGAAAACCGAAAGAGTAATCACATCGAAAGACTCACCACCAAGGTTGGCCGAATTCACAATTCCGGCGAGAAGGAGGAAGATGACTTGCACCCAATCCCAAGGTGATGATAGCCGAAGAGGAAGATCGTCCCAAGGAAGAACTTCGTCGCCTTGGTGCTTCTCCTTGTGCTCACGGTAAGAAGAGGGAGGGGATGCCTATGGCCGGCCAAGAGAGAGGGAGAGAAGAAGAGGAGAGAGCCCAAGCAATTCTTGGATGGATCATCTTCCAAGGCACCCCTTGGGTCCTTTATATAGGGAGAGGTTTCTTAATTCCCAAGCAAACCTCTCCTTGATTATGGAATAATTTCTCAATCAATCCATAATCAAGGCTCTCTTTCTTTTGGTATGATTATATAAAATTTATAAAACAAACCAACCATTGGTTCATTATATAAAAATTTATAAAACAAACCAACCATTGGTTCATTATATAAAAATTTATTAAACAAACCAACTCATGGTTCATTATATACATATTTATATATATAAAATTTATATAACCTTTTATAAAATAAACCACTAACCTTTGGTCTATTTTATAAAACAAACCAAAATAGCGTTATCCACTTCTGGTGGCCGAAATTTATACAAAATAGAATTCATCTCAATTGGTCGCCCAAGTTTTCATTGAACCCATAGGTCCATGGTTCAAAACCCACCAATGGATTAAATTTTGTCATCTTTGATTTATTATAAGTTTTTATAAAACAAACCAACTCTTTGGTTTATTTTAATTCATGATAAAATAATCCCATGGATTATTTTAAGCTTATAATAAACCATACCACCTTGGATCAAATCCCTTAATGAATTAAATTTATTTAATTCACCCATTAAGTCTTTAAAAGACTTAGCCATTCTATGTTTCCGATGCGTCTGAAATAAATTCAGTTTTGACTATTGTTTGGACTTACCAAAAATAGTTTATCTCGATTGGAGAATCCAATTCTCAACTGGTTTTAAATCCTTCGAATTACTCGTTATGCGTGTGACCAAATAGGCTTTCAATTTATGTTGGCCGTCCATAATTAACTAATTAATTATAGAACGATCATGAGTGGCACCTAGTAGTACATCATGATCCCCAATTAATTAAAAAATCATCGGTTGACCTCAGAAATGATTCTGAAACCCTTCAGCAGCTATAATGAATCATGCCCCATTCCCTTCACCATCTTATACCCACTTGGTTTAGAACATGGTCTATGTGTGTCAGTCCCCACTAGGCTGACTACGTCACACCTAATCCAAGTAACGTTTCCTCATCCTATGGATTCTAATTACTCTCATGTATTTAAGAGATTCATACTCTGAACATGTCATGCTCTGGCCAGAGGCTTCGAGTAACAATCCGACAATAGGCCTCAGGTATACATCTCCTCGCAAGGAGTGGTGAATCCTTTGTAGGCTGTTCAAACATCTTCGAGCACTTCGGCTTATACCCGATCATCCTGGGTCCACACCTCCTTGGAGATGCTTGCTTAAGATGTCAAAGTATAAGTCTCCATGACCAAGATGACTTGAACACCGCAAGTCAAAGGAACATCGCACTTAAGCTGCAGTAAGAACTTCACTGACATATCTATATGTAGACTACCATATGAAGTTTTACAGCCAGTCACTCTAATGAACTAGTTCCCTTAACTAGCATTCATGTTTATTTGAGGACATCTCAATGTCACCAGCCAGTGAGAATCAGCTGATTAGAGAATAACCCATGCTTGTCTTAACAGAATTGATAGTGTCCGTATTTATCAATTCATCACTAGGGATAATTTCAATACTTCACAATTGCACATGTAGAGATAATCACTAGTTGTGAATTCATCACAAATTCTCTCATGCTGTGAATTGTATTGCGGACATTCAGTAAATGAGTTTAAGATCTTAATCAAATAATCATATATACTCAAATAGTGAATATTCATTTATTAAAATAAATGATTACAATCATAAGGCGATTGCCTTAGGACACTTCTCTCATATCACTAACAAACTCCCACTTGGCTTAATGTCAATCACTACGGTACCCAATACCACAGGCTCTAACATGACCCTCAAACTTACTTTGAGGCAAGGCCTTAGTTAATGGATCCGCTAAATTCCTTTTAGTGGGAATTTTCTCAATTTGTATATCATTCCTACTTATAATCTCTCTGATCAGATGATAGCGGCTATGCTTATGTTTGGATCACAATGAGACCTTGGTTCCATTGCTTGTGCAATCACTCCATTGTTGTCGCAGTAAACCGGAATTGCATCAACAATGGTTGGAACCACACCAAGTTCAGTGGCGAACCTTTTGATCCAAACTACTTCCTTTGCTGCTTCCAAAGCTGCAATGTTTTCTGCCTTAATGGCAGTATTCGCTACTATGTCTTTCTTGGAACCTTTCCAACATATTGTGTTTCTTATTCAAGGTGAATATGTATCCAGACTCAGACCTGGAATCATCCGTATCTGTCTGGAAACTGACATCTGTATACCCACATATTACCATATCACCTTCTCCATATATTAGGAACACATCCTTAGTTCTTCTTAAGTACTTGAGGATTGTTTTGACAGCCGCCCAATGATCCATTCCTAGATCAGACTGGTATCTGCTTGTGACGCTCAGAGCATACGATACATCGGGCCTAGTACATAACATAGCATACATGATAGATCCTATTGCGGATGCATAAGGAATCTTACTCATGCAAATCTTCTCGTCTTCTGTGCGCGGACACATAGACTTTGAAAGGTTGATCCCATGCCTGATGGGAAGGTAACCTTTCTTGGATTCCGACATGCTAAACCTTTCTAGCACTCGGTCTATATATGTAGACTACGAAAGACCAAGCAACCGTTTTGATCTATCTCTATAGATTCTAATCCCAAGGATATAGGTTGCTTCTCCCAGGTCTTTCATGGAGAAAGTTTTGGACAACAAAATTTTAACTGACTGTAAGACTGATATATCGTTTCCTATAAGTAATATGTCATCGACATATAACACTAGGAATACGACTGCACTCCCACTAACCTTCTTGTACACAAAAGGTTAGCCAGGATTTTGTGAGAAATCAAACTCTTTGATTGTCTCATCAAAACGGATGTTCCAGCTCCTGGATGCTTGCTTTAGTCTATATATGGATCGTCGTAGCTTGCATACTTTGGTTTTATTAACCGATGTGAAACCTTCAGGTTGTATCATGTATACATCCTCAAGTAGGTTTCCATTAAGGAAAGATGTTTTCACATCCATTTGCCATATCTCATAATCATAATGAGCTGCTATGGCCAGGAGCATCCGAATGGATTTAAGCATAGCTACTGGCGAATAGGTTTCGTCATAATCAATTCCTTATTTCTGATGATATCCTTTTGCCATTAATCTAGCCTTAAAAGTAACAACATTACCTTCCATGTCAGTTTTCTTCTTGAAAAACCACTTGCATCATATGGGTTTAATCCCTTCAGGTGGGTTAACCAAGTCTCATACTTGATTTTCGTACATGGAATCCATTTCCGACTTCATAGCTTCAAGCCATTTATCCCTTTCTGAATTTATCAGAACATCTTCATAACTGATAGGTTCGTCATTGTTAATGAGTAACATGTCGTTCGATTCTTATGAGAAATCTGTATCTCTCTGGAATATTGCGTGTCCTATTAGACCTACAAAGTAGTGGTGTTGTTTTAGGTTCAACTGATAGCTCATCATTATGAGTTATTGGTTGTGGGTCTAGACTAGGTGTCTCTGTAATGTCTATTGGAGTTTCTTGAACTTCTTCAAGTTCAATGCTACTCCCACTGTTTTCTTGTAAAAGAAATTCTTTTTCCAGAAACACAGCATGCCTTGAAACAAACACCTTTTGTTCCAAGGGATGATAGAATTGGTAACCCTTCGTTTCCTTAGGGTATCCAATAAATAGACATTTATCAGACTTAGCATTCAATTTGTCTGATACAATCCGCTTTACATAAGCAGGACAACCCCATATCTTAAGGTGAGTTAAATGTGGTTTCTTACTATTCCACGTCTCATATGGAGTAGTAGAGACTACCTTGGTCGGGACTCTGTTTAGTAAGTAAACAGCTGTCTTAAGCGCATAGCCCCAAAAGGATTTTGGAAGAGTTGCATGATTCATCATAGATTTAACCATGTCTATTAAGGTTCGGTTATGCCTCTCAGATACGCCATTATGCTGTGGTGTATATGGCGGAGTCCATCGAGACAATATCCCATTGTCCCTAAGATAATCTTGAAACTCTTGACTCAAGTATTCACCACCCCAATCGGATCGAAGTATCTTAATACTTTTGCCAAGCTGTTTCTCTACTTCACTTCTGAACTCTTTGAATTTCTCAAAAGCTTCAGATTTGTGTTTCATTAAGAACACATATCCGAATCGTGAGTGATCATCGATAAAGGTAATGAAGTAGCTATAACCTCCTTGTGCAAGAGTTGACATTGGTCCACATACATCAGTATGTATTAGACCAAGCAATTCTCCCACTGGTTTACCTTTTCCGGAAAAGGATAATTTGGTCATCTTGCCTTTTAAGCATGATTCGCATGTATCAAATGAACTGGGTTTAAATGATTCCAGAATTCCACATCGGTGTAATTTGGTCATGCGTTTCTTACTTACATGGCCAAGACGACAATGCCACGTATAGGAGTCTATTTGATTATCTATTCGAGCATGTTTGTTGCTAACTTCGATATTGAAAACGTCACCGGATAAATCTAACGTGTAGATACCATTGCATAAAGTTCCGGTCCCATAAAGAACATCATTTAAAGTTATGTAACAGCAATTGTTACTAAAAGTTAAATGATAACCCTTTTCATTCAAGCATGAAATAGATACAATGTTCTTTATTAACGAAGGAACAAAATAACAATTATCCAATTCTAAGATAAGTCCAATAGGGAGCTTTAGCAAATATGTTCCGATGGCAACAGCAGCAATCTTTGCTCCATTTCCAACTCGCAAATTCGCTTCTCCCTTGACGAGTCTTCTTCTATTCCTTAGCCCATGTATGTCATTACATATATGTGAGCTACACCCAGTATCAAGTACCCAGGTGTACGAGAAAATAGAGTGACATTCATTAACGAAGATGCCTGAAAAGGATGAGACATCGGATGCCTTCTTCTTCAAGGACTCAAGATAAACCTTGCAGTTTCTTCGCTAGTGACCCTCCTTGCCGCAGTGATGGCAAGTGCCTTTTGGTGCCTTTTCAATCTTTTTGGCCTTAGTTAAATTATTGGTGTCCAAAATGGAACGTAAATTTAGAAAAGACATGATCAGGTGATTATCCTAGAAATACAAATTGAGCTTATGTGATGAGAATGATAAAGAATGCATCAATATACATTAATTAAATCCTATTTATTTTTCGAATTGAATAACCCTTTTTATCAATTCAAGAGATCGTAGGAACATCTCCAAATAAGTTGATATCCAACCATAGATAAGAACAACCATGGCTAGAGTCCATCAAGTTATTCTTAGCTATGAAGGTAGGTAATTATACCGATTACATATTATACATATGTAACTATCACATTATGCTATCAACTAATTGAATGTTTGCATAAATCATTGGGTTGTTAACTCATTAACAATTATGCAACAATATACATAGCACCCAACTGCACCTCTCTTTACATCGACCTTGGCTGTGGCACAACAAATCGATGCTCCAAGCTTAAGGCTGACCCATTAATCAAGAAATAGTTTTAATATGGTTGGAGTTCATTCAATCATTTAGTCAGGCTTGGATGTGTCCAACAACCAAAACTAAGGATTGACCTCTGACTCCAACTATATTAATCATAAACTAATTCCATGGTTTGAACATGTTGAGGTTTAAGCCGGGCATGAATGTGTCCATCAACCCAAGCGAGAAACAAAACTCCGGTTCTAACCATATTAATGGAAGGTGTTGGCCTTAATATTTATAAGGGGTTTTGGGTCTCATCCTTTTCTTTTAAGCACATTCATGACATATAATTATGTCATGTGTTAGTGATATGAGAGAAGTGTCCTAAGGCAATCGCCTTATGATTGTAAACATTTATTTTAATAAATGATAATTCACTATTTGAGTGTACATGTTTGTGTATTTGACTGGGATCTTAAACTCATCTACTGAATGTCCGCAATACAACTCACAGCATAAGAGAATTTGTGATGGGATCACAACTTGTGATTATCTCTAAATGTGCAAATGTGAAGTATTGAAAATATCCCTAGTCGATGAATTGATAAATACGGACATTATCAATTCTGTTGAGACTAGCATGGGTTATTCTCTATTCAGCTAATTCTCACTGGCTGGTGACATTGGGATGTCCGGAGATAAACATGGATGCTAGTTAAGGGAACTAGTTCATTGGAGTGACTAGCTGTAAGACTTCATATGGGAATCTACATGTAGATATGTCAATGAAGATCTTACTGCGGCTTAAGTGCGATGTTCCTTTGACTTGCGGTGTTCAAGTCATCTTGGTCATGGAGACTTATACTTTGACATCTTAAGCAAGCATCTCCAAGGAGGTGTGGACCCAGGATGATCGGGTATAAGCCGAAGTGCCCGAAGATGTTTGAACAACCTACAAAGGATTCACCACTCCTTGCGAGGAGATGTATACCCAGGCCTATCGTCGGATTGTTACTCAAAGCCTCTGGCCAGAGCATATCATGTTAAGAGTGCGAGTCTCTTAAATACATGAGAGTAATTAGAAATCCAAAGGACGAGAAAGACACTACTTGGGCTAGGTGTGACGTAGTCAGCCTAGTGGGGACTGACACCATTGACCGTGTCCTGAACCAAGTGGGTATAAGGTGGTGAAGGGAATGGGGCACGATTCATTAGAGCTGCTGAAGGGATTCAGAATAATTTCTTCTGAGGTCAAACCGTTGATCTTTCGATTAATTGGGGATCATGATGTACTACTAGGTGCCACTCATGATCGTTCTATAATTAGTTAAATTATAGACGGCCAACATAAATCGAAAGCCTATTTAGTCACACGCACTACGAGTAATCTGAGGGATTTAAAACGAGTTGAAAATTGGATTTTCCGATCAAGAGAAATAAGTCGAATCTGAGTTAGTCAGAGGCATACTACAAGAATTAGACATTAATGATAGTGTTATCTAACATGACATAGGTTCCATATCTCCAAACTTAATCAACAGTAGAGTAGTAATAATCATCACACATACAGAGTATAGTAATACAATTGCAATCTTTTATGGGAAGCAGTTTAGATTCTAGACAAAAAGAAGGTAGATAAGAATCTTTCGTTCTTTCCCGAGCCATCACCACACACATCCTCTAGCTTTCTCTCTGCCTCTTCCTTTAGTTCAAGTATTTCTTACCGCTATCTGCAGCATAAGAAAAATAACATGAACTAGTAAGCAAAACATGCTTAGTAAGAATCCGGGCCTACTCGCAAAACCATATCGATACATCATATCATGTACTCAGTAATCAAGATAGAACAAGATTACAAGCATCATAAGCATCTCATCAAAGCATCATAAACATCACATCAAATATCTCTAAGTACTTTACAGAACAAGATTATCTCATAATGAGAAAATGTTTTTCAAAAGGTTCCATAAAGGTAAGTACTTAAAAATACAATATCATCCAGGGCCCAGTTGTAGTACCACATCAAGCGCGTTCCCTAATAAATTGGGGTAGCGAGCCACCAATCTAATTAGGGCAGGACCATTCCGTCCTACCAATGCCATGACCTTCAGTTAACATACACATTGGATTTGTTTAACGACCCCCTTCCGAGTCGGGTACACAACTTTCAAAGTAAAGTAATTTATCATGCAATTACTCATATATGTATATGCCTAAAGGTACTCCTAATCACATCTTAAAGGGACACACCACTCATCAAGGGTGCTCTTGATCCCCTAGGGACACACCACACATTTGGGTGCTCTTGATCCCAGTTTCAATAGAGTATCCCTTTTTAAGCATATTATCAAACACATCATGTTCATGTCATAAGAGTGCCCCATGGGCTATAAGGCATGCTTTTATAACTAACAAGATAGGTCACATAATTTATACACACATCATATAAGTAGTAGTATGCTTCATGATTTCATTAAGTGCTTCCCAACCCTAGGACTAGGGTTGGCCGAAAGTTACAAGTAAGGGAATTTCCCTTTTTTTTCATCCAATTAAAGCATACATTCATCACATATATATCCCTATCATGCATTCTATTAACATGGCATACATTAGAAGTAAATGACCTTCCCTAAGCTAGGGTTCCATGATGGGGCCGAAAGTTGCAAGTGAGGGGTTTGGTTTTCCAATCAAGCATTCATTCAAGCATTTTTTACAAACACCTCAAGTACACTACATGTTAACAATTGAAACATGGTTTAAGCCTCAAAGTGGGGTTAGCATCCACTAACCCTAAATTACAAGGGGTGGCCGAAACATTGTAGGGTAGGGTAGGCTAGGTTTTTGACATCCAATCTTCACACAAACAATTATACAAATATTTTATCTACAATACTAATCATGGGAACATAATAGCATAGCAAGCCACACAAAAACCCTAACTTTTCTTCTTTGGCCGAAACTCATAGGGTACCAAACCCTAATTTTTGTCTTCTCAAAAATTTGGAAAACAATACACATCCATACCCTAGGTTCCTAGGGGTATCCTCATGCATCAAGAAGCAACCAAGCCCTTTGTCTTGGTGGTGGCCGAAACTTCCTTAAGGAAGTTCTTGTGATTTTTTCAAAGAATCAAACAAGCATACATCCAATAGCAATTATGCCACAGGCGAGAGGACACTTACATCCTAGCGCTGGAATTTCACCTTCTCTTTAACTGTAGGGTACCCTACACTTGGAGGGTATGAAAATCCTTTTCTTCCAATTTTCTCTAGGACTCCTTGGACTTGGTAGAGAGCAATGGCACTTGGACTCTCCTTCTTGCAATTGCCCTAGGGTTAGAACCCTAGGAAGCACTTTTCGAAAATGGAAAAGAGAAGAGGAAGAAGAAGATTTCGGTGGGGAGAAGTGAGAAAGAAGAAGAGGAAGTTACTCTAACTTCTCATTCCCCTATTTATACTTTTCTCATGAAAAGACATGTCTCTTCACTTCCCTAGCTTTTAACAAGCATGTTCCTTATTCCTTCTACATGAAATATTGCTTGGTTCATTGGTTATGACATGGTGAGTGCAACTAGGAGGTGTTCAATCCTTGCTTCCTCCTTTCTACCTCTTCTTTTTATCACAATTTGCACTAATCCATATCAAAGCCCATTAAGCCAAGCCCATCATGAAGTTTCATAATATTAATAATATTTCATGAATTCATAATATTTCATGATAATCCATAAATATTATTTCATAATATTTTTAATATTCCATATTCATGAATATGATATTTCATGCATTCATGACATTTCATAGAATGTGATTACATGAAATTTATATCATTTCATTATAACCATTTTTTTCATACATTGTCATGATTTCACATTGAAAAATTTGGGGTGTTACAATCCTCCACATCTTATAGAAAGTTCGTCCCGAACTTTAAACAATTCCCAGGTACTCAAATTGTAAAAATTGGGGTGTTACAATCCTACGCACCTTATAAAAAGTTCGTCCCGAACTTTAAAATAGTTCCGGATACTTTGATCGCATCGTATCTTCCTGTTCCCAGGTGGCTTCTTCGAACTGCTTGTTCCGCCACTGAACCTTCACTAAGGGTATTTCCTTGTTTCTTAGCCTTTTAACTTCCCGATCGAGGATCTGGATCGGGCGGCGTTCGGAACTAAGGCTCTCCTGTTCTTGCACTGGTGGGGGTTCTATCATTTGACTCGCATCAGGGGTACACTTCTTGAGCATCGACACATGGAAGACGTTGTGGATAGCCGCCATTTCTGGCGGTAGCTCCAGCTCGTAGGCCACCTTGCCTACTCGTCTCAAAATCCGATAGTGTCCCACGTATCGCGGACTCAGTTTCCCCTTCTTTTCAAATCTCATCACCCCTTTCATAAGGGCTACCTTCAAGAATACCGAATCCCCAACCTCGAACTCAAGTGGTCGACGTCGTTTATCAGCGTAGCTCTTTTGCCGACTCTGAGCAGTCTCTATCCTCTGGTGGATATTCTTTATAGCCTGAGTGGTCTCATCAATAATATCGGTTTGGAGTCCCATCTCCCTCTTTTCACCACTCTCATGCCAGCATAAAGGAGATCTGCATTTTCTGCCGTACAGTGCCTCGTACGGTGCCATTCCGATAGTAGCCTGATGACTGTTATTATAAGCAAACTCTGCCAGGCTCAGGTATCGACACCAGCTTCCCTTGAAGTCCAAGGCGCAAGCTCGCAACATATCTTCTAGTATCTGGTTTACTCGTTCAGTCTGCCCGTCAGTCTGAGGGTGAAAGGCTATACTGAACTTCAGCTTCGTGCCAAGGGCCTTCTGCACGTGTTCCCAAAAATCAGAAGTAAATCGACCATCTCGGTCAGAGACGATGGTCTTGGGAATTCCGTGTAGTCGGACAATCTCCTTGACGTACAGTTGAGCCAGCTGCTCAACTGAATAAGTCATCCTGATAGCCAGAAAATGTGCGGACTTGGTCAGCCGGTCCACAATAACCCATATACTATCATATCCATTCGTAGTCCGAGGCAGCCCTGATATGAAATCCATAGAGATGTCCTCCCACTTCCACTCGGGAATAGGTAGAGGTTGCAGAACTCCCCCAGGTCTCTGGTGTTCTTCTTTGACCCTCTGGCAGGTCATACACATGCTGATATAATGGGCTACATCTCTTTTCATGCCGGACCACCAAAATTTGCCCTTCAGATCTTGATACATCTTGGTAGACCCAGGATGCATCACATAAGGCGTGTCGTGAGCTTCCTCGAGTATCCTCGTCCGTAAATCGGAGTCGTCGGGAACGCATAATCGATCCCGGAGATATAAAACTCCGCTCTCGGAAATCCGGAATCCCTCGTCCTTGCCTTCAAGAATCTCCTGCCTGATTCTCCGAAGACTCCGATCAAGATTCTGCTTCTCCAGAATACCATCAAATAATGTCGGCGCAATCTGTAGGGTAGAAAGCCGTCCCGACATAATCTCGATTCCGAAATCCATAATCTCTTCCCCTAAGGGTCGTGACAAAGTTGATAAAGACAATAATGCAGCACAAGATTTTCTACTGAGAGCATCTGCTACCTTGTTGGCTTTTCCCGGATGGTACAAGATCTCACAGTCGTAGTCCTTGACCAACTCGAGCCATCGACGTTGTCGCATATTCAGGTCTTTCTGGGTGAAGAAATACCGCAGACTCTGGTGATCAGTAAAGACCTTGCACTGAGTGCCATATAGATAATGCCTCCATACTTTTAGCGCAAAGACCACCGCTGCTAATTCCAAATCATGGGTAGGGTAGTTCCTTTCATGTTCCTTCAGTTGCCTAGAGGCATAGGCAATTACCTTCCCATTTTGCATAAGTACAGCTCCGAGTCCCAGTTTGGATGCGTCGCTGTACATATCGAAACCCGTATCACTTTCGGGAAGAGTCAATATAGGAGCGCTAGTCAGCCTCCTTTTCAGTTCAGAGAAGCTCTTCTCACATTCGTCGGTCCATATATATTTCTTGTCCTTCTTTGTAAGAGCCGTCATAGGGGCTGCAATCCGAGAGAAATTCTCTACGAATTTTCTGTAATAGCCTGCTAACCCCAGAAAACTTCTGACCTCGCTGGCATTCTTGGGTCTGGACCAGTTACTTACGGCTTCAATTTTCGTCGGGTCCACCATTACTCCTTCTTTGGAGATAACATGTCCCAAGAATGACACTTGGTTCAGCCAGAACTCACATTTCAAAAATTTAGCATACAGTTGTTCCTTCTGAAGAATCTGTAATACTATACTCAGGTGCTCTGCATGCTCTTCAGAAGTCCTCGAATAAATAAGGATGTCGTCGATGAAGACGATCACAAATCTATCGAGAAATGCCGAGAAAATCCGATTCATAAGGTCCATGAATATTGCCGGAGCATTAGTAACTCCAAACGGCATCACTACGAACTCATAATGTCCGTATCTCGTCCGGAAAGCAGTTTTGGGTATATCCTCATTTTTCACCCGGACTTGGTGATAACCAGACCTCAGATCGATCTTAGAGAAAACCGTAGCTCCCTTTAACTGATCGAACATGTCATCTAACCTGGGTAGAGGGTACTTGTTCTTTATGGTCACATTGTTTAATGCCCGATAGTCGATACACATACGCATCGACCCGTCCTTCTTTTTGACGAACAGTACGGGAGCTCCCCAGGGGGAATGACTAGGGCGGATAAGTCCCTTGTCGAGTAGCTCTTGTAGCTGTCCTTGCAATTCTTTCAATTCAGTCGGCGCCATTCGGTATGGTGCTTTCGAGATGAGGTTAGTACCAGGAATCAAATCAATAGCAAATTCAACATCCCTTTCAGGTGCTAACCCAGGTAAGTCGCCAGGAAATACCTCTGGATAGTTGCAAACGACTTCGACGTCTTCTAGCTTCGGGTCCTCTGTAGGACGAGTATCAACTACATGAGTTAGAAATCCAGAACATCCATTCTCTAACATTTTCCTTGCTTTCAGAGCCGATAAGAATTTACCAGTCTTCTTCTTCGGCTCGCCGATAAATTCATAGAGAATTCCCATCTCGGGTCGGAAGATAACCCTTCGTTTACGGCACTCGATTGAAGCGCCGTATTTATTTAAGAAATCCATGCCCAATATCAGATCATAATCGGCCATATCAAGCACTATCAGATCGCAGTAGAGTTCCCTATCTGCGATGCTGATCGGTGCGGCCCGCAGCATTTGGGTAGAGGGCATCACCTCTCCCGAGGGCAATGTAGTCAGAAACTTGCAATCTAGTTCTTGCAGTGGCATATCATATCTCGTGGCATATAGCATAGAAATAAAGGAATGCGTTGCCCCAGTGTCAAATAATGCAGTAGCAGGATGACTGTAAATAACTATCTGACCTGTGACAACGGTAGAGGCAGTCGCCACGTCTTCCTTGGTAAGCGAGAAAACCCGGGCGTTTGTTGTAGCAGGCGGGGCTTCTAATCGCCCCTGATAAATAGGAGTACCCTCAATAGCAGCCTGCATATGGTGAAGCTGGGGAGGAGCACCTTTGTGCTGAATATACTGCTGCTGAGGTGCCTTAGCGGCAGTAGGACACTCTCTGGCAAAGTGTCCTTCCTTCCCGCAAGTATAACATCTCTTGGCACCCCATAATCATGTCCCGAGGTGCATCTTCCCACAGGTGGCACAAGGAGGGTGCTTAGGCTTCTTGCCTTTCGAATCACCAGTAGACTTATTCCATGGCTTTCTTTTCCCATTGTGGTTCTTCTTCCAGTGGGGGTTGGTGTTCTGAGTCTTTTGATTTCCTGACTGACCCTGATTCTGTGTACTGGCTGGGGCCTGCTTCTGCTGGCTGATATTCTTCAGATAGTGCTCAGCATTCAGGGTGCCGCTGACTAGTTCTTCTGCAGTCTGTGGCCTATGAACGCCACCGGCTACACTCAGAGCAATGTCGGGCCTAAGCATTCTTAGCATTAATCTGACCCTTTCCCTTTCAGTACTGACCAGCTCTGGACATAATCGTGCGAGTCGGTTAAATTTCTGAACGCCACCGACATTGCTCTGAGTGGGTCTGAGCAATTATGTCTGAGCTTAGGCTGAATCAGTTCGACAAGCAGCCCAGCAAATAAGAAGCCCAGGAATAACCCGTGCGCAAAGTGTGGAAATAGGCATCCTGGAGAGTGCCGCGTGGGTACTAACAAGTGCTTCACATGCGGACAAGTGGGACATAAGTTCTACAACTGCCCTATCCAAGCACCGACACCTGTTCAGCAGCAGATACAGTATCAAAAGGCTCCTGCACAGCTGCACCATATGCAAGCTGCAATAGAGAATTCTGAACCAAATCAAGGCTTTTTGGAGGCCCCACCTATTACTCCGAACGCCAGGGTATTCTCTCTTACAAAGGAAGATGCAGCCAATGCTTCCACCGTTGTCACAGGTCAGATAATAATTCACAGTCAGCATGCTACTGTTTTATTTGATACTGGAGCAACGCATTCGTATATTTCCATGATATATGCTAAGAAGATAGATATACCTTTACAAGTCTTGGACTACAATTTCTTAACAACTCTGCCTTCGGGAGAAACAATGGCATCCACCCACCAACTGCATGCCGTACCAATCAGAATCGCAGAAAGAGAACTCTATTGCGACCTGATAGTACTTAACATGCAGGACTTTGATGTCATATTGGGTATGGACTTTCTCAGCAAGTACGGTGCTTCCATCGAGTGCCGTAAACGCAAGGTGGTCTTCCAGACCGAAGGAGAATCCATATTCGAATTTATCGGAGAGCCAAGAAAAAGAACTAGAAAATTTTTATCGGCTCTCCAAGCACAAAAGATGTTGGACAAGGGATACACTGGGTTTCTAGCACATGTAGTCAACACGGTTCAAGCAACAGACCAAAAGCTAGAAGATGTCAGAATAGTATGCCATTATCCAGAGGTATTTCCCGAGGAATTACCAGGATTAGCCCCTGACAGAGAGGTTGAGTTTGAGATCGAACTGATTCCTGGCACGAATCCGATCTCCAAGGCACCCTACCGGATGGCGCCGACCGAATTAAGAGAACTGCAAAGACAATTACAGGAGCTACTCGACAAGGGACTTATCCGCCCTAGTCACTCTCCATGGGGAGCTCCGGTATTGTTTGTCAAGAAGAAAGACGGCACCATGCGCCTGTGTATAGACTACAGAGCGCTGAACAACGTGACAATCAAAAACAGGTATCCCCTTCCAAGGATCGACGACCTGTTCGACCAACTGAAGGGAGCTACTGTCTTTTCAAAGATCGATCTCAGATCTGGCTACCATCAAGTGAAAGTAAAGTCAGATGATATTCCGAAGACGGCTTTCCGAACCAGATACGGACATTATGAGTTCGTCGTTATGCCCTTCGGAGTAACCAATGCTCCCGCAATGTTTATGGACCTGATGAATCGGGTATTCTCGGCTTTCCTCGACAAGTTTGTGATCGTCTTCATCGACGATATCCTTATCTACTCGAGAAGCCAAGAAGAGCATGCAGAGCATCTGAAGACGGTTCTACAAATTCTTCGAGAAAAAGAACTGTATGCCAAATTCTCCAAATGTGAATTCTGGCTGGATCAAGTATCCTTTCTTGGTCATATTATTTCCAAGGATGGAGTCATGGTCGACCCCAGGAAGATCGAGGCCGTAAGTAATTGGAGCAGACCCAAGAATGCTAGCGAGGTCAGAAGCTTTCTCGGATTAGCGGGATATTACCGGAAATTCGTAGAAGACTTCTCTAGGATCGCCGCACCAATGACAGTTCTCACCAAGAAGGACGAGAAATATGCATGGACCGAAGAGTGCGAAAAGAGTTTCTTGGAGCTAAAAAGGAGACTTACAAGTGCTCCAATCTTGACTCTTCCAGACGAAGACAAGGGATTCGATATGTACAGTGATGCCTCCAAATTGGGACTTGGAGCCGTACTAATGCAGAGTGGTAAAGTTATTGCTTATGCCTCTAGGCAACTAAAGGAACATGAAAGGAACTATCCCACCCATGACTTAGAATTGGCAGCCGTGGTCTTTGCTCTGAAAATATGGAGACACTATCTATATGGAGCACAGTGTAAGATCTATACAGACCACCAGAGTTTGCAATATTTCTTCACTCAGAAAGATCTTAATATGCGCCAACGCCGATGGCTAGAACTCGTGAAGGATTATGATTGCGAGATCTTCTACCACCCGGGCAAGGCAAACAAGGTGGCTGATGCCCTCAGCAGAAAGTCCAGTGCTACCTTGATGTCCTTATCCGTACTGTCCCGACCATTGGCAAAGGAAATTTCGAGCTACGGGATCGAGGTCATTTCCGGACGACTTTCGGCCCTGGCAATTATGCCAGCATTATTCGACGACATACTGGAGAAGCAAAACGGTGATCCCAGCCTTCAGAAGATTAAGCAAGGAATTCATGAAGGCAAAAGTGAGGGTTTCCATATCACCGACAATGGGGTACTATACCTTCAGGAACGACTCTGTATCCCAAATGATCCGGAACTGCGAAAGCAGATTTTGGAAGAAGCTCACGGAACCCCCTATTCTATGCATCCGGGATCCACCAAGATGTACCGAGATCTGAAAACGAAGTTTTGGTGGTCCGGCATGAAGAGGAATGTAGCCCAGCATGTCAGTACTTGCCTGGTATGCCAGCAAGTCAAAGCAGAACATCAGAGGCCTGGAGGAGTTCTGCAACCAATCCAAATACCAGAATGGAAATGGGAAGACATTTCGATGGATTTCATCTCAGGTCTTCCCAGAACTACGAATGGATACGACGCTATATGGGTTATCGTCGACAGATTGACGAAGTCAGCTCATTTTCTAGCAATCAAGATGACATATTCGATTGAGCAACTGGCCCAATTATATGCTAAGGAAATCATCAGATTGCACGGCATTCCCAAAACTATCATTTCAGATAGGGATGGTCGCTTCACATCGAAATTTTGGGAATATGTTCATAAAGCTCTCGGCACGAAGCTACGTTTCAGTACCGCCTTTCATCCTCAGACTGATGGGCAAACTGAAAGAGTAAACCAAGTACTGGAGGACATGCTACGAGCTTGTGCCCTGGATTTCAAGGGGAGCTGGAGCCGATACCTGTGCCTAGCAGAGTTCGCTTACAATAATAGCTACCAGGCTACTATCGGGATGGCACCATATGAAGCATTATATGGAAGGAGGTGTAGGTCTCCGATCTGCTGGTACGAGAGTGGAGAAGGGAAGGAGATGGGACTCCAGACGGAGTTCATAAACGACACCACCCGAGCTATACAGAGTATCCGCCAAAGAATAGAGACGGCCCAGAGCCGGCAGAAGAGCTATGCGGATCAGAGGCGTAGACCCTTGGAGTTTGATGTTGGAAATTTAATATTTCTCCGAGTCGCTCCTATGAAAGGAGTAATGCGATTCGGGAAGAAAGGAAAGCTTAGTCCGCGATACATAGGGCCATACAAGATCTTGAACAGAGTGGGCAAGATGGCGTATGAGCTTGAGCTACCCCAGGAAATGTCTGCCGTCCACAACGTTTTTCACGTATCGATGCTTAAGAAATGCATTACTAGTACAGACCAAGTGATTGAGCCGCACACCGTGCCAATCCGGGAGGACCTAAGTTACGAAAGCAAACCTATTCGGATCCTGGATCGAGACATCAAGAGACTAAGGAACAAGGAAGTACCCTTAGTCAAAGTCTTATGGCAAAGTCAGCAATCTGAAGAAATTACCTGGGAACGTGAAGAGGACATAAAGCAAAAATATCCTAAAATGTTTTAAGTTCGAGGACGAACTTCTCAGAAGGGGGGGTGTATTGTAACGCCCCGAATTTTCCTCAAGAAAGATAATGTAAGAAGGGGAACATGCCCAAATTTATAAATAAAAGAATACGAAGTACCTTTATGTAAAAGTACTATTATATTCATAAAATATAATAAAATGAGATTTAATATCATTTTGATATTATGAATGAAATGTGTGAATATGAGCATCCCTAGACAGGCATTGGTTATGTGGGCTTAAGGAAAGAAATAAAATAAAAAGGAAAATGAAGCAGAAAGGGGGGTGCCAAGGATCGAACCTTGAACCTCATGAAGAACCAAACCTTAAGTATGCCCATGTAACCAATTCACCCAGCAGGGGAGTGCTGAGAAAAGGAGAAGGGAAATGCTAGTTAAGGGGAAATTAGGGGAAGAGACTCATGAAGATGAAGAGTCACCAACGGAGAGACGCATGCCTCTTCGTTCGCTATAAAAGAATAGGAGAAGTGACGAAGGGAGTTTTTTCGGCAAGGAACGAGACTTTCGATTCCCTTCCACCAAAACTTAGGGTTTCCTTCAGAACCCTAAGAACCCAGTTCTTTGAGAAGTCAGGAAAGAAAGAAGGAAGGAGCAGAACGAGAGGAAGAGCTTTCTTCTCCAAAAGCCGAACACTCCTTGGAACTTAAGCGTAAGAAGTAAGTCTCCTCGCCTGTAACATAATCGTTACGAGTGTTCGTAAATGTTCTGTTCGTAGATGTTCTTACGATTGTTCGTAAATATTCTGTTCATGGAAAAGGTTACAATGTTACTGTGCTTTACGATTCAGGCTACACAGACCGATCAGGGAGTACCTGATCGGTCAGAGGGCATCCTGATCGGTCTCCCAGACCGATCAGGCTACACCCTGACCGGTCTCCTAGACCGATCAGGCTACACCCTGATCGGTCACCGAGACCGATCAGGCCATGCCCTGATCGGTCTGGAGACCGATCAGGGGAGCGTACAGAACCTTCTGTGTGCCCATCCATGTATACCCTGATCGATCACAGACCGATCAAACTACACCTTGATCGGTCTGGGGACCGATCAGGTGAGTGTACAGGTCGATGAAACTTTCTGTAGTTGCCCTGATCGATCACCAGACCGATCGGGCTACAGATCAGGTGTAAGTACAAGTTATGAACCACAGAAATGAAGAAAGGTTTCTCATGCTATGTATGTCTTACCTCCATGTTGTATGAATGCTATGCTATATATGTTGTATGCTATGGATTCCTTATGAAAGTAGGAAAAGTCATGTTACGGAATCATGCTTATGAATGAATAAACTTTACCTCCATGTTGTATGAATGCCATACTATATATGTTGTATACTATGCATTCCTTATGAAAGTAGGAAAGATTATGTATGGATTCATGATTATGAATAAATGAAATGTCTGCATTCTTTATGAAAGAAAGAAAGAATATGTGAATACCTATAGTACGTTCAATAAGAAAGAAAGAAAGGAAAGAAAAGAAGAATGACTGAACGTCTATAGAATATTCATCAAGAAAGAAAGAAAAGAATGCATGTAAGTATTTTATTTTAAAGAATGGCAAGTACCGGATCCCGAAAGGGATCCACGGTTCCGGACTACCGCAGCTGTCCCTAGGCTGAACGAGAGTAAGCCTAGCAAGAGGGCCCTGTAGGTCGGGATTAGCTACCTCGCATCCTACTAGGGTATGCGCGCAAATACAAGGGTACAAGCCAGGGATCCCACAAGCAAGAATGTATTTTTAAGTATTATGTATTAAGTTTTCCAAAAGAGCATCCTTATGTCTTGTGCATTCCACTCATGCATTCATTCATATTATGCACTTAAGAATGTCATGTTAAGAAAGTTCAAGTTAAGAAGATTTATATGCTGATGATATGTTCATTTCATGACCATGTTTGTGTCCATGCCATGCTATGCAAGATAAGTATGTATGCCTAAGAAATTCATGCTATGCTATATGTTAATATGTATGAATGTGATACCCTGCATGATATGAGCTATATGAATGATATGCCATGAATGTTATGTTGTATGATTTGCTATGATGTACGGATTTAGCGAGTAGGAAAGAGACTTACTAAGTGTATACTTATAGGATGTTTGCTTATGTTACAGATCAACCCAGATCGTACTAAAAGAAGGGAAGCTGCAGGAGGCTTGGATGTGTGTGATGGTGACTTGGCCGTCGATAGATTATCATGAATAAGAAAGCATGTTATAACTTGACTGGTCACTT
>JAGFNQ010008027.1:0-89465 GCA_024364735.1 Boesenbergia rotunda
TGTCGGCTTCTTCTACGCATGGAGAAAGGTGGAGAAGAAACGCTGGTGTCGGCTTTCTTCTACGCATGGAGAAAAGGCACCGGTGGTGCCGGTTTTTCTTCTGAGCGTGGGAAGGACACCGGCTGGTGTCGGCTTCTTCTACGCATGGAGAAAGGCGCCGGTGGTGCCGGTTTCCTCTGAGCGAGGAGAAGGGCACCGGCTGGCGCCGGCTTCTTCCGTACGTTGAGGAGGGATCTAGGGTACTGGGTGCGGACTGTGGATGAGTTGCTTACAGATTTTGTCTTGATGCAACTCGCAGTTCGGACGCCAGTATTGGAGGAAAAGAATAGTAAGGTTTTGTGTTTGGATTATTTTCTTTTTGAAGGCGGCCGACGGCATCCCTTTGGTAAGGGATTGATTGGCGCAAGGAGAAGGGATCAACTTGGTGACCATGGTTCTTGGGAGATCATCACTGACACGACGTCCAAGAGGGGAGGGTCATACGGTAGAAGATCGTAAGGTAACTGAAGGTATATTCTTCCTTGGCTCCTTTCATTCTTGTTTGTACCTTATTCAATTGCCTCGTCATTTTATGTTTGTTATATAATTATTTTGATTGTGAATCATAGTTAATATTTATTTAACTGGACCCCGACCATAAACACAAAAGTCGGCGATTCACTCGTCGCCTTTTCCGCGGTCGAACGGTCGAGCAAATCACAAGGCCGATTTTGGTAATTGGCCGAGTTGTGATTTAGATCGTTCGATACGGCACGAGACGGTCGATGGGAAACGGCTCTCTATTCGGATTAAATTTTTAATCCGTAGGCATGGAGAGGTTTCCCTGATCGACCAGGAATCCGCTTAGGAAACCCGCCAAGCCATACCCAACAATTGGTATCAGAGCTGAGGTTTCCGGCTTTATGTGTTTGAGGATTGGTTAATTTTTTGCATTTTCATACATTTTATTTAGCTGGATGATATGTGGATGTGCGTAGGCTAACTTTGTGTTGCAGGCACGAGATTCCAACTTATCATGGCCAAATAATGATTGTGTGAAAGGTTTTGCAATTATTGTAATTAATAAATCCTCAGGGTTGACGAGGTGACGATACGACTGGAGGCACATTAGAGGCCAAGGCCATGAAAGTTGGAAAATCTAGGATTTTCTATTTTTCATATGTTGGTTATGTGCTTGTTGTATGAATGTGCTAGTTAAAATTCCTCGTGATAAATTACTAAGTGGGAGAGGGACTTGAAGGGTCCCACGGCTTCCATTACAGTTCGATAAGTGATGCGAACAAGTCTGCGTGTCGGCTCTGAGTGCCTTCCTCCCCATCGGATGGACTAGTTCTGCGGATCACTGGGTCGGAAAAGACTATAGAAAATTATTAAAGAGCGTGTGTACTTCCCCATCGGAAGGCACATAATCAGAGATAATTTTCTTAGTGTCGTGTAATGGTGAACACTTAGATGCGAATAATAGTATCCTCCCCATCGGAGTCACTGCTATTATTTTGCAGAGCCGAAGTTGACCAACTATTAATCTTACTTGTCAAAAAGTTAGGTTGACAAGATAGTAAGATTAATGGGTAAAACCTCCTCTTACGAATGTGGAAATTTGTATACGTCCGCACCATCGTGGCATGCAAATTTCTCAGTGTTTAGAGGTGTTGGTTGATTTCGAAAATTTATTGTTGTGAGGAATCAATTTATTTTTGATTTCTAAAGTAGTGTGTGTTGTGATTCTCAGGATTTTCAAAATAACCTTTAACCCACTAGCTACAATACTTAAGGAAAATAGACTTACTAGCCCCAACTACATAGACTGGAAAATAAGTCTTGATATTGTCCTTACGGCTGAAGAGTACAAATTTGTGCTCACCGAAAAATGTCCTGATAAGCCTAGCGACAATTCTGGAGAAGGGCAGAAGGAGCATTACAAGAAATGAGTTAAGGCAGATGAGATGGTGTGGTATTACATTCTGACATCCATGTCGAATGTATTGCAACATCAGCATCAGGTCATGCCCACTGCTTGTGATATGATGCTGAACCTTCAGGAGCTCTTCGGGCACTAGAGTCGTGCCGCTAGGCAGCTGGCGATGAAGAATCTGATGACGACCACTATGGTCGAAGGGACACCCGTGAGGGATCATGTCCTAAAGATAATGGCCCACCTCAATGAGATTGAGGTTCTTGGAGGATCTATCGACGGGGAATCCCAGGTCGATATAATACTCCAATCTCTGCCTAAGAGTTTTGAGCAGTTCCGGCTCAACTATAATATGAATAAGCATGGGTATACGTTGGGGAACTCCTGGGAGAACTCTAGGCGGCAGAAGGGCTCTTTCGTCAGAACTCACAGGCCTTAATGACTCAAAGGGTTTCCTCTTCTATGACGAAAGGCAGGAAGAAGAAGAAACAAGGAGGGTTCAAGAAGGCAGCTACATCGCAGGGACATCGGACTAGCGTGAAGAAGCCGAAAGGCAAATGCTTCACGTGTAAGCAAACTGGACATTAGAAGGCGAACTGTCCCCGTTATCAAGACAAAAGTTATTTCTTTTCTTTTGTCGTCGTAACATGCTTAGCGGAGTTATCTACCGGTACCTGGTGGGTAGATATGGATGCCACTACGCATGTCTACAATTCTTTGCAGGGGTTCCAGGAAGCCCAATGACTAGCTAAAGAAAAAAACCGTCTACATGGGAAATGCTACGGAGGTGGCTACTATTGCAGTGGGAGTTATTTATTTGTCTTTAGAAGATAAAGTTTTGGTTTTAAGATTGCTTTTATGTACCTAATATTTAGAAAGAACTCTGGTTCAGTGTCTGAAAGAAATGATATTCTATTACTTTTTATGAAAAGTGGAATAGAAAGATTATCTATTCAGGTACATTGATAGGCAATTGGTACACATTAGAACCAAAGTCTTTCATGATGCAAATAGTAACTAATAGCTCATCATCTAACCAAAGTAGGAGAAAGGTTCCTTCCGAGATGAACCAAACATACCTTGGGCGTCTAAGGCTTAGTCTTATTAACCTTAGTAGGATTCAAAGGTTGATAGCTAATGGGCCCTCGGGTTCATTGGTGGTGGGAGACTTCCCTACCTTTGAATCTTACTTGGAAGGTAAGACGACCAAGAGGCCTTTCAAGGCCGAGGGGTATAGAGCCAAAGATATGATAGATTCGGTTCATTCTGATTTGTGTGGTCCTATGTCTATCCAGGATAGAGGTAGCTTTGAATACTTCGTGAGACGAATATTCAATGTTAAGGATACATTTACATGATGGTCGCAAGTCTGAATCTTTGATTAGTTCAATGAATTCAAGATGATTGTAGAGAAACATCAAGGTAACAGTATCATGACACTACGATCGGATCGTGGTGATGGGTACCTCTTGGGAAAGATTAAGACTTACTTATCAGATACTGGGATTCAATCCTAATTGACTGCAGTCGGTACACCCCAACAGAATGGTGCAGTAGAGTCAAGGAAAAGGGCTCTTATGGGGATAGGACAATGATGAGCTGCTCCGAGTTGCCGGATTCGTTCTGGGGATATGCTCTGGAAACGGCAGCGTACATACTTGATACCATCTAGGTTAGTGCCTCCTACTTCCATAGAAGAGTAGACTGGGCGAAAGTCAAGTCTAAGACATCTTCGGGCATGGGATAGCTCAGCATATGAGCTGAGAGGGGATACTGATAAGATTGGAATCTCGTGCGCTTGTTCGTAAGCTATCCTAGAGAAACGAAAGGTGGTTCTATAGTTCTAAGGATCAGAGGGTAATCATTGGGACGAATACTATATTTTTAGAAGAAGACTATGTGATGAACCATAAACCCATGAGCAGACTAGTTCTTGAAGAATTAAGAGAGGATGTTCCAACCTTAGTACCAACTGTACAAGAGGAAATATCACAAGTCACTGCACCACGTGTCACAGAAGATACATAGGTGGTACCTCGTCATAGTGGTAGGGTTGTTAGTCAACCAGAAGGATTCATGTTCTTGGGAGAGTATTCGGACTCGGTGCCTGGTGACCATGAATCAAGATCCCTGAACCTATGACGAGGAACATCTGCTTTGAAGAAATAATCCAGTTATATGGATTTGTTCAAAGGACGGATGAGATTTGTGTATGAAAGAATTGTGACGGAAACGTAGTGGTATTCTTGTACTATACGTAGAAAATATTTTGTTAGTTGGCAACAATAACAAAGTATTATCAGACGTTAGGGTATGATTGTCCAAACAGATGATATGAAGGACTTAGGAGAAGCAGGACACATCCTTGGCGATCAAAGTTCTAAGAGATCACCAGAGAAGGATGTAGTGCTTATCCTAAGCTTCATACAGAGGCAGTGTCTTAACTCGTTTTAGCATGGAAACCTCCTAGAAAAGTTTTGTACTTTTCAGTTGTGAAGCTACTCTATCTAAGGAGATATGTTTAGATTATCAAAGGAGATAGAGCAGGTAATGGCGGTTCCTTTAGCATCGGCTATAGGAAGCCTCTTGTATGCTAAAAACGAGACCGGATATTTGCTTTGCCGTGAGCATGGTTAGCAGATATCAGAATAACCTAGGTCAAGAAAATTGGATTGTGGTAAAAGCTTATATTAGTGCCTGAGAAGGACTAAGGATCATAAGCTGGTTTACCGGACAGACCAATTCCCTATGAGTTAAACGGATACAGACTTCCAGTCAGATAGGGGCAAACGTAAGTATTCCTCGGGGTTTTGTGTTTACTTTTAGGAGGTAGAACCGTAGTTGGAGGAGTGTCGCGCAGTGACTGCGTGATGGACTCCACCATGGAAGCTAAGGATGTGACAGTCTTTATGACATCCAAAAAAAAAGGAATCTATATGGTTCAGGAACCTCAAGATGGACTTCGATGTGATTTCTGATTTGCTCAAAGCTATCACATTCTGTTGTGATAAACAAATGGTGCAGTTGCAAACTCGAAGGAATCACGAGCCCATGAGGCAAGTAAACACATAGAGCGCAAGTACCTCCCAGGAGAGGAAAAGCTGTAGTTACCTAGATTACATCAGAAGACAACCTGGGAGATCTTCTCACTGAGGCCTTGATAGCGAAAGCTTTAGGCATGTGGAGGATCAGGGAGTCAGATGTATGACATTTTAAGGGCAGCAAAGTCTTTAAGTATAAGTGGAAGATTGTTAGATGTGTATACTGAAAGACATGCTTCTTTTATATATATGAACATCTTTATTTTGAAAAGAGAATCACAACCTCACTAGGTGCCTGTTTATATTAGTACATGCATGAAGTCCAATTACTTTGCATTGTAGATAACATGGTGTGTGGTGTCACACGGAAGATCATGTTATCAGTTCCTTGCTTAGTATAAATAGAGGCCCACAACCGAGATGGAATTGGACAACCCATCGGAATGGTTGTAGTGTAATTAGGTGTGGTTGGTCTTGACCATAGGATTACACTAGTGTGCTTTGAGTACATTGAGCAGGACCAAAACACGAGGTTATCCAATTTGTACTGACTCGATAATTGGATAGGACCTCAGACTTTATTATGGAGTACGATCCCTTAATCCCGATATAATAACGGACATATATTATTAACTATTATTTCTTTAATTTATCAATGGGCGAGATTTATTCTGTTAGATTGATAGACCCGATAAGTTGGGAGATAATATTAATAATATGATGTGCCGTTGATTATTGACGGAATCCGTGTCCTGGTGAGTCGGGTTGATGATGCCCCCTTGATGAGCTCGAAAGGTTCATCATGCTAAACCCTGCAGGTGGATTTGATCCGGCATGATGATAAGGTCGAGTGGTACTAGTCAAGGATCCAGAAGTTAATTAATTTAAATTGTCAGTAATTTAATTAATTAACGGGCATTCGAAATCTTAAACATGGGGGGATGAACGACTTGTAATAAGTGGAGCCCATATGTAAATATGGGGGTTGGTGAGGTAATTCAATGAGGGCCCTTTAGTGGAATGGATCCTCATTAATGGACTGGGTCCATTAGCAGGCCAAGATCCAACTCCTCCTCATGGTCCCTACCGTAGCCCTATATATACCCCATAGTGGTATGGAACCAAGTTGATGGTTGATGAATTAATCCTAGAAAACACAAGAAACCTAATTTCTCCTCTCCTCTCTCTCTCTACGGCACCCAACACAACTTCTCCATGGGCGACCTGCATGCAAAAAAAATTGGCAACGTTCTTTGCAATTAAGAAATTGCAAACGTTCCTTGCAATTAAGAAATTGCAATTTTAATTTTGCAATTAATAAGGAGGCAGCCAAAATTAAAGCCATTGGAGAATTAAAGCACTCAGCCGGATTCTCCAACAGGCAGCCGAATTTTCCCATTGGAGAATTAAAAGCATGCAGCCGGAATTCTCAAAGGAGGAGAATTTAATCTTCATCAACTCACGGTGAAGAGTGGTGCAGTCACTTCGCTGGCTTCTACGCGTGGAGAAAGGCACCGACTGGCGCCGGTTTTCTTCTGAGCGTGGAGAAGGACACCGGCTGGTGTCGGCTTCTTCTACGCATGGAGAAAGGCGCCGGTGGTGCCGGTTTTCTTCTGAGCGTGGAGAAGGACACCGGCTGGTGTCGGCTTCTTCTACGCATGGAGAAAGGCGCCGGTGGTGCCGGTTTTCTTCTGAGCGTGGAGAAGGACACCGGCTGGTGTCGGCTTCTTCTACGCATGGAGAAAGGCGCCGGTGGTGCCGGTTTCCTCTGAGCGAGGAGAAGGGCACCGGCTGGCGCCGGCTTCTTCCATACGTTGAGGAGGGATCTAGGGTACTGGGTGCGGACTGTGGATGAGTTGCTTACAGATTTTGTCTTGATGCAACTCGCAGTTCGGACGCCAGTATTGGAGGAAAAGAATAGTAAGGTTTTGTGTTTGGATTATTTTCTTTTTGGAGGCGGCCGACGGTATCCCTTTGGTAAGGGATTGATTGGCGCAAGGAGAAGGGATCAACTTGGTGACCACGGTTCTTGGGAGATCGTCGCTTACACGACGTCCAAGAGGGGAGGGTCATACGGTAGAAGATCGTAAGGTAACTGAAGGTATATTCTTCCTTAGCTCCTTTCATTCTTGTTTGTACCTTATTCAATTGCCTCGTCATTTTATGTTTGTTATATAATTATTTGATTGTGAATCATAGTTAATAATTATTTAACTGGACCCCGACCATAAACACAAAAGTCGGCGATTCACTCGTCGCCTTTTCCGCGGTCGAACGGTCGAGCAAGTCACAAGGCCGATTTTGGTAATTGGCCGAGTTGTGATTTAGATCGTTCGATATGGCACGAGACGGTCGATGGGAAGCGGCTCTCTATTCGGATTAAATTTTTAATCCGTAGGCATGGAGAGGTTTCCCGGATCGACCAGGAATCCGCTTAGGAAACCCGCCAAGCCATACCCAACAGTCAGTGCTATCACACTCCGGAGTGGACGGATTACACAGGAGGCTTCTACCCCACAGACTCCTACAGTACCAGAGGTTGATCTTTCGAGATCTCAGAGGGGAGTAGAGCCAGAGTCACTTCCATTACCAGAGTCATCCATTCAGTTACCTTTCCCTCAGCGGGCAATTGGTCCAAGGAAGAATGCTGACTCAGACAAGGCACAGGAGCTTCAAGAGCTGATTGACATTTTTAGCAAAGTAGAGGTGAACATCCCATTGCTCAGAGTGATCAGACACATTCTCAAGTATGCGAAGTTTCTAAAGGATCTGTGCACTCACAAGAAGAAGCTGAAAGGGACAGAGTTGGTCAGTATGGGAAAGAATGTCTCAGCTATGATCCAGCCAATGCCTCAGAAATGCAAAGACCCAGGGGTTTTCACAGTACCGTGCGTAATTGGAGACTGCATGTTCGAGGATGCTATGCTAGACTTAGGAGCCTCCATCAATGTCATGCCCAAGTCAGTGTTCATCTCTTTAGGCATTGGACCATTACAGCCTACTGGGGTGGTCATTCAGTTGGCCAACCGCAGTTTCGCTCATCCAGCTGGAGTCATAGAGGACGTATTAGTGAAAGTCAAGGATTTGATATTCCCAGCTGATTTTTACATTTTAGATATGGAGAAGGACCTAACCTCAAGCACAGCTCCATTAATTTTGGGACGACCATTTCTGAAGACGGCGAGAACCAAGATCGATGTTCATGCAGGGACACTCACCGTGGAGTTTGGGGACACAGTGGTTCAGTTCTCCATCCTGGATGCGATTAGATATCCCGCTGAAGATCATTCGCTGCTGATCATTGACGTGTTGGACACACTAGATTCTGAGGAGTTAGATGGCACGGATTCAGATCTAGCCGACATAGAGGATTTAGATGAGGATGATGATGATAGTGGTGGATCAGGTTTAGCTTGTGACACTATCCAGTTGGATGATGCTGAGGTGTCTGCATTGGAGGCAGGTCTTGAAAAATTGCTTCCCTCAGTCCTAAAACTCCCAAAGCTTGCTTTGAAGCCCCTACCTGAGCAGTTGAAGTATGCCTACCTAGGAGAGAACGAGCAGTTACCAGTCATCATTGCTCAGCATCTTGAGCCAAGTCAAGAGAAAAGGCTACTAGATCTTCTTCTATGGATGTGTCAGAGGGTTATTGGGTGGACCATTGCACATATACCAGGGATTAGCTCATCCATTTGCATGCATCGGATTTTCTTAGAGGAGGGTGCAAGGCCGGTGAGACAACCACAGTGCAGACTCAACCCACTTATTCTAGATGTGGTCAAGAAGGAGGTAACAAAGCTACTACAGGCTGGTATTATATATCCTGTCTTCAACAGTCAATGGGTGAGTCCAGTGCAGGTGGTCCCGAAGAAGTCCGGTATCACAGTGGTGGTGGGCAAGGAGAGTGCTTTGATTCCTGCTAGAGTGCAGAGTTCATTGAGAGTATGCATAGACTACCGGAAGCTGAATCAGGCTACGAAGAAGAATCACTATCCCTTACCATTCATCGACCAGATGTTGGAGAGGCTTGCTGGTAGATCACACTATTGCTTCTTGGACGGTTTTACTGAATACTTTCATATTCATATTGCTCCAGAGGATCAAGATAAGACTACTTTTACCTGCCCATTTGGGACTTTTGCATACAGGAGGATGCCATTCGGATTATGCAATACCCCAGGTACCTTCCAGCGATGCATGGTAAGCATTTTTTCAGATCTTTTAGAGCATTGCATGGAGGTATTTATGGATGACTTTACTGTATATGGATCCTCTTTTGATGCATGTTTGGATAACTTATCTACAGTTTTGCATCGTTGCATAGAGACTGGTCTTATACTTAATTATGAAAAATGTCATTTCATGGTTGAGCATGGCATAGTTTTAGGTCACATAGTCTCTCGGAAGGGTATCGAAGTAGATCCTGCAAAAATTGATTTTATTACATCTATGCCTTATCCCGCATGCGTGCGAGGCGTTCGCTGACACAGTACCTTCCTGACAAGCTCTGGCAACCCGTACCACGGCACCCTCTGCGTATGTCAGGGTGAGCTGACAGTGCTCCCTGATCCTGTCCTCACATGAGACAAAAATAGGACAGAAGTTATCAGCTCCCCCGGCTATATAAGGTCTTCCTTCTTTCACCTACAGGTATGCATAATATATTTTATAGCTACAGTCGCCTCTTTCTTAGCTTCATTTTCTCCACCGGATTGTGACTTGATCGTCGGAGGATCTTGCCGGGAAATTCTCTCAGTAGGTTGCTGACGGTTATCTTTTTTGTAGAAAAGATACTATCTGGAGCAGTTCTCAGCATCACCCATTCTCTTTCAACAACAAGCTAGTCAAGTTGGGAGTCTACTTCGTTCTTCGACGGGTTGCGGATCATAAATTGTGAGATGACACACATTCACTTGTGTTCCTTTTTGCTGCGGAGAGGGAAGGAGACGAAAGGAAAGGAGATAGTGCTGCTTGGCGATCTTTGCGATCACTGCCATCGAGTCGTTAGCAAGGTCCCCCCTTTCTTGGCCGGAGAGAAGACTCATTAGTGCTGGCACTGCTCCTTCTTCCAAAATTTGAACTTGGTTGCTTGAAGAGAGTAAGAGACCGAAGATTGTAACGACGACGTTCTTCTTCCCACGGTAAGATCCTTCCCTCATCAACTCCACCAGCAAGGGAACCGACTCCGGCAAATCCCCTATTTCGGCACGGTATTCCTCCACCGACGGGAAGTAGAATAGGATGGTCGTGATATTCTGCTACGCCTCCACCTTGAAAGCTAGTCTGATGACCTGCACAATTAGGTAGAGTCCACCGACCTCGACGATTGCCCTTGCGCCGCTTGGGTGCTTCGAGAGATCCAGCAGCGCTGCCACTGCGTTGTCCTACGTTGACGAGTCCGGTGAGAAGGAGAGATGGAGGAGCCCCGGCACGGCGCCGGTCTCCACCAAACAAGCCCTGTTGAACACGTTGGATTTCGAGAACCTCCTGATATCGAACGTGACCCAGCTTTGTTCCAGGTTCGTCGGGCATGCGAGCTTGTGGACGAGGAAAGCCGCAGCCATCTTCATCGCCCCAGCCGCAGTGCTGCGACGGGGAAGATTTGGAGTTTAGGGTAAAAAATTTAAACAATTTTGATTAATATGTTCATTAAATTATTTATATACAATGACATTTATAATTAATGCCAAATTGGATTAACGCCGAAGATAATTAACCACCCGTATACATATATTTGGATTATTAAAAAACATTACGTAATTCGCTACAAGCGTAAGAAGATAAGATAAAATTAACTACAGAGTCCGGCGATAGAGTGAGTAGGAGGAGAGGATGACGAGTTGGACGAGGATGACGGCGGCGAGGAACGAGAGGCCGACGGAGCTGCCGGCGTGGCGGCAGAACTTGCCGTAGTTGTTGCATATCTTTGCCCAGTTGGCGTCCGAGTTCCCCCACAGCCCCAGGTACCCAATCGACCCGGCGCTCCCCATCGCCGACGCCATCACTCCGGCCATCAACTGCATGCGCACATATAACTAATCAGTTAAGTTTCCAAAGCAAAACGATGTTAATCAAGTTACACATGATTATTAGGATTAACTTACCGCGTCGCAGAGGGTGAGAAGGAAGAGGATTCTGGTGGATGGCGAGGGGCTCGAGATGGAGGAGAAGGAGACGAACATGGTGGCCAAGCTGTACAGACTAGAGACGCAGAGAGCCACCAAGAGATATCTACGCAGTTAATGAAGATATAATTTAATTACACGAGTTAGTAATTAAGCTACAGGACAGTGAATGTTAACTATGTTAATTTGCAAAGTAATTAACGAAGGTACTTACATTAAGGCAGGGATGTGCTGAAACTTGGCCTCCCTGGAGACGACGGCTAATGGCGGCGGGAGGCCGGTCGGGAAATCTCTGCTCTGCTTGCTCGTCACCATCGCCGCCAGAGCCGACACCGACGACGCCAACAGCAACAGCCTCAGCAAGAAATCAACACGGAACAGGTTCATCGTCGGAGGACGCCGCTCCGCGAAAAAGGGGCCTCCGCCGTTGCCTGTCTCCGGCCCCGTCTTGCCGTAGGTGGACGATCCCTGTTCTGCCGTCGCCATGGCCACACCACTTCTCCTCTTCCCCCCAAGGGTCTAATTTATGACTCGATGGAATCGGAAGGGAAAGAGGAGCTCTTTAAATAGCTAGGAAGAGACGATGCAACGAGCGTAGTCAGAATTTAAAATTAGAAAAATGATACACAACGTGAAAAAAGGAACGTGAAACTCAACGTGATCGAAACCCAATTGCACCAATCCTCGACGGGTTCACCGTGCCCTCCAGGTTATAGTTTGGTTCAGGATGGTGGCCGGAGGCCGCCGCCACTGTCCAAGCGGCAATCGGATGTGTATACGAAAAGTGCCACGTCATTCACGTTGAGTTTCACGTTGAAATTTCACGCTCTCTATCATAGCTCTTAAAATTATATAGAGTTGACAGATACGAGAACCTCAAAAGTTGAAGTATCAAGAATTATGAGTAAAAAAACAAAATTGAGTAATTGACCATATTTATATAAGATTTTCTAGAGGATAAAAAATAAATAGATTTGGTATCATATTAATTTATGTTAAATAAAATTATGAGATATAATTTATATTTACATACCTAAACTTATGTCGCTCATTACCTGACAAAGTAGTGGTCACCTCACGTGCGATCACTCGCAAAGTGATTGCACGTGAAGCTATTGCTAGTTGTCTCGGGTGTGGTCACTTCGCAAGTGATCGCACACAAAGCAATTCCTGATCACCTGGCGAGGCAGTGTCCGCCTCACGAGGGCCTTGTCGACCATCTCTCAAGTTGCCAACGTTTGTTGGCTCTTTGTCGGAATTATTAGATTAGAGTAAAATTAGAGGAAAAGAAATGATATAACGGAGAGAAAAAGAGACCTTATTATCAACAAATTCAGGATAAAATTATTAAACAAATTAGAATTAATATGTTTATTAATTTATAAATATAATAATTTTTATAAAATTTACCATTTTAATTTGATATTTTATTTTTAAAATTAATTATTTTTAATTGATGTTTTATCAATTAATACATCTCATCTCATCTGAAAGACTAATTAGATTATCAAGAACCGTTAATACTTAATTGCTTTTGAGATATCTAGCGTTATCTAATAAACCGGAGTTATTGGAAAGCATTCAGCTGGAGGGAGCTGTCTTCCCTCGTTGACTGTTCAGTAGCTTATCCGCTGCCAATCAAGATTCAAAGACTCTCCCTGACACACAACCAAGTCAAAGCCAGAGATATTATAATCTAATTAATCAATGCGATGGCTAGACAGACACGTTAATCCTTCTGATCAAATTATATGACTATTTGACGTGACGTTAACTATCAGTATATAGCTTTGATTTGATAAATCAAAATGACGTGGCTTCGGTTATCAAACTTCTTCCCCGCAAGTGTGAATTTTAAACGCGCGGGACGGAGACGAGTCTTCGATATCCCAGAAAAGAAGCTTCCATTTTATTTAAAATTTTTATTTCGGTTATTTTGTTTGGGATATATGTTATATTTATTGTCATGGCCGGTCAAAATAATAACAGTGAAAACACAGTTATTTAATTTTTAAAATAACTTTCTATTTATTTTCTCTATTGTAGAACTAGGAGTGTCAAAAATCAACACGACCCAATGACCCAACCCGAATCGACCCGGAAAAAATCAGGTTCGGGTTGAAATTTTTCGGGTTCGGGTCGGGTTCGGGTTGGAGGGTTTCGGGTTGAAAATTTTTTGGTCGAGTTCAGGTTGACCCGAATTTAATGTTGGGTGGATTTTTTAGGGTTAAATCAAATTTTATTTTGAAAATTAAGATATTTTTATGTATATTAATATCAATATTAGTATGATCATGATGGAGAATTGAGATAAAAGCGAAGAATTATAGGGAAAATAGCAAACAAAGACGTTTTGAATCGGTTTTTCGAGTTATTCGGGTCGGGTTCGGGTTTGGGCATTTCGGGTTGAAATCGAGTTCGGGTCGAGTTCGAGTTGGGAGTTTAAAAAAAAAATTTTCCAACCCGACCCGACCCGACCCGACCCACCCGAATTGACACCCATATGTAGAACCATTGATGCAGAACCATGCGAACTGCCCACGTGGCATGGTAATAAATCACGAATTGTACAAGGTTGTGGCTTACCCTTCCTCCTGATCAGACGGGATCCTCGGTCCCAGAGGATCCCTACCCCGTCTATCCTGTACTCATCGGCGACGGTCGATGAGTCGTTCGATCGTCGATCGGACATCATCGATGGTTTTTGATCGTCGTACCAAATCAAATGATATCCTGGAAGAACGATAAACCGATCGGAATCGCAACAATTGCAATCTCGTCAGATTCGACGGTGAATCCGACGAGATCGTAATTGCGGCGATCCCGACGGGTTCACCGTACCACCCAGAATATAGTTTTGTTCGGGACAGCGACCGAAAGCTGCTGGTGGTATCCGATCGATGATCGGACGACTCGTCTGTCGTCGTCGGAGAGTGGGACTGTAACGCCCGCCCCTTACCGTTAAGGCAGCGCGTTACCCTTTTTCCTACTTAACTTAACTTACGCATATTATTGCATATGAATCTAAAGCATTGCAGCGAAAATAAAACATAAGTATAACACATGCAACAAGAAGGGGTATGAAGATCACATAGTATCTAGTAGCATCCATGCATTAAATAAACTCTTAAAGAGCTAACAAGTAACAAGTATAAGGTATAACACATGTTTTCTTATAAAAGTAAGTGCTAAGTCTATAAATGGCACAAAAATGGATCGATCAGCCAAGTCACCACCACACACATTAGCCCTTCCTGCAACTTCCCTTTCTTTAGTAATTTCTATGTTGATCTGCAACATAAGCAAACAAACTATAAGTATGAAACTTAGTAAGCTCTTTCCTACTCACTAAATACATACGTCACATGCATTTGAGAGACATATAACATCTTATGCATAGCATAAAAATACATAAACATATGAAGGCATATAAACATAGAACATATGCATTGCATAGACAATTAGGATGTTTTTTAGAAAACATAATAAGTAATACTTCAACATAAGCATACATCATCTTTCTTGGGGGCCTCGGCTTGTACCCATTCTTTCTTTTGCGTGCATACCCCTATGTAGGATGCGAGGTAGCTAATCCCGACCTACAGGGGTCTACATTCTAGGCTTACTATCTTTCAGCCTAGGGACAGCTTCGGTAGTCCAGAACCGTGGATCTTTTTCAAGACCCGATACAAGCCATTCTTTAAAGTAAATACATACATGCATTCTTTCCTTTTCTTTCTTTCATAAAGAATGTACTATAGACATTCAATCATTCATAAGTATAGACATACTTTTCCTGGCATAATCATTAACATGACATTATAAGACTTTTCTTTAAACACATATAAGTGAAGTAAATATCATGCTAGTCTTACCAACACATCATTCATATACATACTTGTCTTAGTCAAGGAAATACATTAGTTTTAGCTTTCCTTTCCTACCTTAACACATGCTAGCCGAGACATTATAGGAGAGGTTTCATAGCATAAAATTCACACAACATTGAAATAAAGGCATACATTGCATAAGAGATCATTTACAAGTACAAGGGTAGTCTAAACTTCACTAAACATTAGTTTAGGTGCATGATTTGTAGTTTGAATCTACTTTAGCCCTACTTCTAGATGTTGGCTGAAACATCACAAGTAGCATAAAATTCATACAACATTGAAATAAAGGTATACTTTTCATAAGGGGTCATTTACAAGTACAAGGATAGTCTAGACTTCATTACACATTAGTTTAGGTACATGATTTGTAATTGAACCTATTTTTAACCCTCATTCCAGTAGTTGGCCGAAACTCACAGCTAGGTAAACATAGCATAAAAGTCATATAATCATGAAAATAAAAGCATACTTTACATAAGGAGTCATGTACAAGTACAAGGGCAGTCAAAACTTCACTAACTATTGATTTAGGTTCATGAATTGTAGTTTGAATCTATTTTAACCCTACTTCTAAATACTGGCCGAAACTCACAGCATGGATGTCATGGCATAAAGATTCATGTAACATGGAAATAAAAACATATTTTACATAATAGATCATTTGCAAGTACAAGAGTAGTCCAAATCTTCACTAAACCTTAGTTTAGGTGTATGCTTGTAACTCTACTTAGGTTAACATGGTATAAGGGTACATGTAACATTTTTCTAAGCATCGCAACCTAAAAATAAACATGAATTTAGGTTCGAAAGGCCTAGATCCGGGGCTACCCGAAAGGTACAACATGAAACAAACTCATACATCATATGTATATCACTTGAAGCATCTATAACCTCATGAGGGTTTATAAATCTGTTTTAAGGCCTAAATTAAGGCCCTTTGGCCGAATATTACAGAGGTCATTTAGCATAGATTCTACCAAATTTCTTGGCCAAAAACATTACATAAGCTAGGGAATACATGCAAGAACAAAACCATACTTCATGCACATGCAACAACTTACTTCCACCCCTTGGTCGAGAGGTATTTGACCCTCTACATCATGAAGGGTGTTCGAACATCATTCATTCATCACTCATCTACTATGAGAAAGTAGCAACAAGCATGTAGAATCATTATCTAAATTTAAACATAACAAAAGGTGAGAAAAACTTGGCCGAAAGTTCCTCATGGTCCTTTCTTTCATTGTTTTTTCACACAACATCACAAGCATTTGTAGGGGATCATAAATACACATAATAAGCCATTATGCTGCAGGTGAGGGAGTCTTACCACTTGCGCTAAATCCCAAAAGATGTCCTAAACTTTGGAGAAGAAAAGGGGCTCTTAAACTTGGTGTTTCCTCTTGTTCCTCCCTTCTTCTTTTCCCGGTTTCCTTAGAGTGGTGAGGCTCGGTTTGGGGGCAGTAAGGGGGCTCTAGAATCTTGGTGAGGGAGAGGAGGAAGAGGAAAGGTTTGGTGGAAGAGAAATGGGAGTTTTCTTGGCCGAAAATGCCTTAAGCATTTTTCCCTTTCCATGCTCTTTTATAGGGAGTGAAAAGGTAACACCTCTTTCAATGGTGGCTCTTCATTTTCATGTGTCTCTTCACTTATCTTTTATTCATCTATGATTTCCCATCTCCTCCTAATAGCACTCCCCTGCTGGGTGAATTGGTTACATATGCATTCTTAAGGCTTGGCTTTTCTTTGAGGTCCAAGGTTCAATCCTTGGCACCTCCTCTTTTTTTTGCTTTCTCTTCCTTTTATTATTTTTTTCCAAGCCCGCATAACCAAAGCCCACCTAGAGAATGCTACTTATTTAATTCATGCACATGCATATGCATATCATTATTCATTCATACATGTGTAGGATACTTAAGCATAACATTAAATATAATACCTAAGCATAATTATCACACATCCACTATGTGTCAAGATAATGTCTAACATTTCTTTATTCACAATTTTTCTCCCTAAATTCATAATATTATTCTTAGCTACATGTTCCATTATTACTACGCTAGAGCGGAAAATTTGGGGCGTTACAGAGACAGGCGAAACAGGGGATAAAATGGGACAGAGGATCTGCCTTCCATCCTGATGGACCCAGCAACTGGCATGATTGACAAGGCTATTTGCTGTTGTAGTAAAGATACACCATGGACAAAGATAATATATAAATGTCAAACATTACAATATATTAGGTAATACTATTGTTTCATATTTCAATACATCATTTGAAACTAAAACAATATAAACTCTAATCACAACATAATAAATAACACTAATGTTTAAAATTCAATACACCACTTGAGACTCAAACAACAACTAAAAACTCAAACCACAACTAGAACTCAGATAAAATATGTGTCCTAATTTCAACACAAACAACAACTTGAAACAACATATATAACATGCATAATCATTATCACTAATTTCTAAAGAATCAAAGAGTTGCTCTATCTTTTTCAATGTATCCTTCAACTTAGTTTTATTCCGAAAGTTCTCTCTAAATTTGAATTTGATCTTGAAATTGAAGTTGCACATGATGAAATGGAAGATGGTGCAAATTTTCTAAGTGAAAAGCATTTTGTGCTTCCTCTTTACTTTTGTAAGATTGATATATGACACCCTTAATTAAATTCAGTAACTTGACTTGATGTTTCTATCCATATTTCATAAATACCCAGATTATGTCCAACAAACACAACATATATTTTTTCCTACATTAAAAATAACATTCAAAATTTTGTATAAACAAAATATTAGAACTTAAAATGAAACGACTTAGCATTCTTTGATAAAAGAAAATGTTGTCTTACAATTTCATCAAAAAAAAACAACCAATCTGAAAAACAAAGGGGTTATGAAATTAATACTATTAATTAGTTTCTTAGTGATCACTAATAAAAATACTTAATTTTTAATATACATAATTACCACAACAACACCAACAATTTTAAAAAATAATTTTGAAGTAGCATTGAACAAAATATTATTCATATTCTAACTATAAAAGAAACTATTAATCTACACAAGAAACTATTAACCGTTTAATTTTGTCTCATCACATAAATCTTAACTAAATAAGAAATATAAGCATACCATCTAATAATAAGCAATAGAAACATCCTTGAACTAAGAAATAGAAACATGTCATCTAACTATAGAACAGAACATTGATCATATAGAATACACACATAGTTCTATTCTAACTTCTAGTGTGCAAATATTGAGCATATAAAATAACAGACTACTTTCTATGATTTGCAAACATGATACTTTCCTACTAGAATTTGAATCTGTTAAAAACTGAAAGAAAATATATTCGTGGTCATCTAACAACATAACCAAGCAACATTGACTCTACTGTGTATATGATTGGATCTACTAGAACAGAACAACAAATGAGTTTAGAAAGGTAGAAATCTAAAAACCCTAAACATAGATCATACAACCAGATAAAAAAAACCTAGAAATTCAAAAAAGGAGCTTTTACCTGCAAAGAAGATTTGTTGAGGCAGGGAGTGCACAGTGAGGGTGGCTTCGTCATGAGGAGGGGGAACCCAAGATCCTGATGACAAGGAAAAGACAAACAGGAGAGTTCTTTGTGGCAAGGGAGAGCGTACTCGGCGAGTTCGCAAAGGAGTGAGGGCGATTTCGTTGCGAGGAGGGGGAAACCCTAGATGTCTCAAAGGCGAGGGAGAGCCGCTCAGGAGTGCTCGTCGCGGGGAGGGAGCTTCGCACAGGCCGGGAGCTTGCAAGGCGAAGGAGATCAGGGGTTCATGAAGGAGGAGGGGTTCAGCTGGAGAAGAGATTAAGCAGAAGGAGAATCACCTTTGAGAGCTACGCTAGAGAAGGGATGACAAAGAGATATTAGGTCTTAGCGAGAAAAAAAAAAGTTACGCGGACATGCCACGAGGGTGGTCTGCATGGTAATTCCTAGTGGACTTTGATTGGTTTTGGCTCCAACGGATTGGTATAGAGTTAGAATTCTCGCTGAGCAAGGTAATTCCTTGGGGGCTGTGATTATCATAATCAGGTTTAGTTATTACAAAATCTAGAAATATTGAGTTTGATCAGTTATATATTCACTCTTTCTTCCAATTATTGAGTTCGAGCTTTGCTAATCAGGTTTGTTATCCCACTCTAAAAATATTGGATCAGGTAGCAGATAAACTTAGAATGATCGATCACCAGGATAAATCGGGAAGCGTTCACGATGAACAGTCTAGAAGTCTAACGTCTCATAGTTTACGCTCCATTTGAAAGAAAATTTTTTATAAAATACATCATTGTTAGAGATCGAATTGTCTGGGATAATAATTTGTTATCCTATTCTACTAGCCTTGGTAACCATGAACAATAGGATTACTTTTTAGTTTTTTTAGATAAAAATTGTATAACGAGGATGATATAAAACTTATATATATAAAAATAAAGGATAAACAAATGCGCATCCGGGGAATCGAATCCCGGTCAGTACCGTGGGAGGGTACTATGATACCACTACACCAGATGCGCGTTCACTTCTGAGTGCCCTTTGAAGTTTTAATCAATAGATATGAGATGATGCTTGGGGATATCTGCTCTCTCTGAAGCCAAAACCTCATGGGCGGTTCCGAAGGGCAAGTTCGATGGATTGGAGCTGAGGCTGCTTGGGCTTCCGAGAACCCTAGGCTAATGGGGTCTCCTCACCAGCTCGGTAATGGTGCTGGCCGGAGGCTCCGCGCCGCTCCTCCAGTGCTTACGGAAATCCAACGGCAAAGAGGCGACCACGGCGGTGGCAGTGCCACCGCCGCCGCCATCTCAGCCACGATCATAGAGAATGATGCACAATCCGGAAGCAGCAGGTGTATATTAATAAATATATTAATATATAATAAAAACCTATCAAAACACGTGATTTCATATTCAAACGCAGGGCTTGAAGTCATCCCTGTAAGGCCTGAAGTCAAATAATTTCAGACCCTATAAATAATTAATTTAATAAATAATGATTAAATATAAAAAAAATATTTTTAAAATAAAAAAATTTTCAGTACCCTTGGCCCTGAAGTCATCCGACTTCAGGCCCAAGGAGGGCTTGGAGTCATCCGACTTCAGGCCCTCCATCATTAAATATAAAAAATTATAAAAAAAATTTTATAAAAAAGGTATAATATATAATTACATAATAATAAAATGTTATTATAAAGAAGATTATTAACAGTTTGATTAATAGTTTTCAAATAATTAACTTGTTCAGACATGTGCTTTGCTAATCAATTGGTTCTCTCAGTTTGATTAATCAGGCTTTGTATTCATATTGTACTTTTTTTTCAAAATGACATGTCAGATTAAGCTCAGGCTACATGAACCCTGAACTAAAGTTATAATTTACACAAAGAGTTCATACTAATCAATCATATAGCTAACAAAGATTTCAGGCCTTGCATGATTTTGAATGATTACAACATAAAAGATTACCTTATAAATAATTAATTTAATAAATCATGATTAAATATTATTTTGAAAAATTTAAAATAAAATTTTTTTGAATGCACGTAGGGCCTAAAGTCATTTGACTTCGGGCCCAAGGAGGGCCTGAAGTCATCTGATTCAAGCCCTCTCAGGGCCTGAAATTAGATGATTTCAGGCCCTCTCAAGGCCTGAAGTCAGATGACTTCATGCCCTCATAGGATGACTTCAGGCTTTGTGTTTGAATGAAATCACGTGTTTTGATATGATTTTTTATATATTAATATATTTATTAAATATTATTTAATATATTAATTTATATTAATTAAATATAAAAAATCATTGGAAGAGAGGTTTCTTTTAACTGTAACAATTTTTCTTTCTTTGCCTTACGTTTTTTAGCCGATTCCCAAATATATTATTTTAAAATGAAAAATTTGAAAAGCAGGTTCAGATATCTCGAGATTCGTTACTGAGAAAGAGAAAGACAATATTTGACAAAGAGGTATAAGAGGAAGTTCATAAAAATGGGTGCGCCCTTTTGTAAAAATGAAACTATGATATGTCTTTTGGTAGATATCAATTCTTGAGTACGCATTTTGGTAAAAAGCCATTTCAAAAACCTCAAACAATTCTAACTAATGTAAACTTGCCAAATTGGATTAACGCCCAAGATAATTAACCACCCGTATACATATATTTGGATTATAAAAAAAAAGTTACGTAATTCGCTACAAGCGTAAGAAGATTAGATGAAATTAACCACCTAAGCGCAGTAAAATATGTATGTTTTAACTACAGAGTCCGGCGATACAGTGAGTAGGAGGAGAGGATGACGAGTTGGACGAGGACGGTGGCGGCGAGGGACGAGAGGCCGACGGAGCTGCCGGCGTAGCGGCAGAACTTGCCGTAGTTGTTGCATATCTTTGCCCAGTTGGCGTGCGAGTTCCCCCACAGCCCCAGGTACGCAATCGACCCGGCGCTCCCCATCGCCGACGCCATCACTCCGGCCATCAACTGCATGCGCACATATAACTAATCAATTAAGTTTCCAAAGCAAAACGAAGTTAATCAAGTTACACATGATTATTAGGATTAACTTACCGCGTCGCAGAGGGTGAGAAGGAAGAGGATCCTGGTGGATGGCGAGGGGGTCGAGATGGAGGAGAAGGAGACGAACATGGTGGCCAAGCTGTACAGACTAGAGACGCAGAGAGCCACCAAGAGATATCTACGCAGTTAATGAAGATATAATTTAATTACACGTGTTAGTAATTAAGCTACAGGATCGGGCTTGAGTGCTAATGACACATAAATGGCTTGGATCAAACTAAAAACGAGAGCACAAAGTGGAGCAAAAGTTTCAATGACAAGAACCTCTTTTTTGGAGCCCAAGGAGAGTTTATATAGGGGAGGAAAAGTCCTCTGTCTTGTCAGAGCTGTCATGTCTCATTAAGAACTGGTCAGTTGACAGATTGAACTAATGGCAGCCTTAGCTGCTCTGTGAGACTACCACAACCGCCTGATAATTTGTCCACATTGTCCCCTCTAACCCCAATTAATGTTTGGCTGCTCTGTCAAGTCATAATTATGTCAAATGTCTTTTTCTCATAATGGGGAGATTTGGATAATCTTTACTGTTAATGCGACCCTTCGCTCACTCAGGTCTGTCTACTCGGGTCTATCAACTTATGATCCGGGTCGATGAGATAAGCTCGGTTTCTCACCTGTTCCTATTTTTAGGACGGATCCAAGATACCTGACCCAGGGCGCCCGACCGAGACTCCTGACCAAAACACCTCTGCGGGAGACCTCGACCGGGACTTCTCGACCGGGACCTCCCGACTGGGACACCCCGACCGGGAGGGTCATCACATATAAGGCACCCTGTAAATATTCCCGCCTTAGCTCGACTGACCTTTCCCGACTGGTGATCCCCGACCGGGAAAGTTCCCGGCCGGGACGTCCGATTGGACATCATCGAGTGAGCTTCAGCTCCAGTTACCTCAAACTCTAATCTTCTTAGCCAGGTCGATGTATAGCGCACCCGACCGAGACTGAACCCGACTGACTTCCTCTAACCCAGGCTTGATCCGACGGGGCCCTTGACCGACTTTGAAAACTTACTCGTCCGAATCAGTTAACTATGTTAATTTGCAAAGTAATTAATGAAGGTACTTACATTAAGGCAGGGACGTGCTGGAACTTGGCCTCCCTGGAGACGACGGCTAATGGCGGCGGGAGGCCGGTCGGGAAATCTCTGCTCTGCTTGCTCGTCACCAGCGCCGCCAGAGCCGACACCGACGACGCCAACAGCAACAGCCTCAGCAAGAAATCAACACGGAACAGGTTCGTCGTCGGACGACGCCGCTCCGTGAAGAGGGCGTCTCCGCCGTTGCCTGTCTCCGGTACCGTCTTGCCGTAGGTGGATGAGCTCTGTTCTGCCGTCGCCATGGCCACACCACTTCTCCTCTTTCCCCAAGGGTCTAATTAGCGAGTTGTTGGAATCGGAATGGAAAGAGGAGCCTCTTTAAATAGGAAGAGACGCGATAGAGACGGACGAAGCTTCGCGTTTCTGGTACAAAAGTAGTAACGGTATGAACACCACAGGGCGCGGATAGGAGCATGGACAATTTTGAGAATATTTAATGACTCGAAAAATGGATATTAATATATTTTTTATATATTCTTTCCCAGGAATTATTGACATGATCAGCCAATGTTGAATTCTCTAACTCAGGGATAATTAGATTTAATGACTACAATTAATATATTAATATATTAATATAATTAAATTTAATGTTGATATTAATATATTTTTTATATGAAAAATGATAGACAATGTGAAACTCAACGTGAATAACATGACACTTCAATTGTAGTGATCCTCGATGGATTTATCGTGCACCCCAGGGTATAGTTTAGTTCGAGACGGTGGCCGGAGACCATCGACAATATCTAAATGACAATCGAACATGTACATAAAAAATGATACATCATTCATATTAAATTTTACGTTAAAATTTCACATTATCCATTGCTATTTTTATATATATTCTTTCACAGTTATTATTTACGTGATGTGCATGCTCGGCGTTCACCAATATTCACATCAGCCAATGTTGAATTCTCTAACTCACGGATAATTAGATTTAAAATTATATAAAAGGATGGCCGTAAATCAAATGAACGTTCATTATTTACATTTTCATCGGATAGATATTTTAATTCTGATTTAACTCAGATAAGCATTCATTTAAAATGATCTATCTAAAATACTCTTATATTATCTTATAATTCAATTGTATATGATGGGGTTAATAGTCTGTGACGGACACATGAGATAAAAAGACTACATGGCATGGCAAGACTGGTTGGAACGGTCCTTGTTCCTGAGCTCCAGGCCTCCCCCCCCCCCCCGGATGAATATGCCCGGGATTAACAAAACTCTCAGGATCATCTCGGGAGGTCGGGACCCAGGATCACCCCGAGACTCCCCCTTGGGCCAGGAGTCCCCGAGATCACCTTAGGAGAGCGGAGTCCAAGTCACCTTCGACAGCAAATAATGAACCCCCTCCGTACGGATACCTGGGTAATGGTCACCGGTATTTACGGGCGGATTAGAGCCCGCAATCCTCGGTCATTATCGCCCTCACCCTTACTACGGGTAAGATTCAACGAGTGCGAGGACCGTTACAGGGGAGATCTGGTAGCCGAAGATGGGAGGAACGTGGCGAGAAGCACGGAGACACGTACTATCATCCTTGTCGCCATCAGTATAAAAGGTAGCCCAACCCGTCCGGTAAGGAGGTTACGCTTCCTCAACCTTACGTACATTTTTCCTTTCTCGCTTTTGCTCTCCATTGCTATACTAACTTGAGCGTCGGAGTGGATTCCGTCAGACCCCTTCCGGCGTATCCCCTAACGCTCGTGTTAATCTCGCAGAGCACGGAGTTCCTCCTCCCCCCCCCCCCCCCCCCACAGCGACTTCCACGTTTGCAGACCCCCGATGACTGAGCATCGTCATTGACTCCTTCCGAAACAAATTTGGTGTCGTCTGTGGATAGGGTTGATGGGACACTCAGGAAGCCGGATGTAGAAGAATCTTTCCTTCCATCCCTTGTGAGAGGAAGGGAGGCCGCCCAGAAACCGATGGCCCGAGCGGGTAGTAAAACCAAATGCCCCTCGAGACCCAACCGGGACGAAGAAGAAGTGGAAGAATCGGGGGGTCAAGGGAATGTCAAAAAGCTTGAACAAGATAAGGGCTCCGCCCATTTGGGCAAAGGCGTTCGGAACTGGTTGTTGAAGCGGGATACCAAAGTACTGGGCAGCATTCATGTAAAAAGGAGGGATAGGAAAACGAAGTCCTAGTTCTAGTTGTCCCAGGAAGAAAGTATAAAAATTCTCATAGGTTGTCATAGGCGATTGACCTGAAGTAGGGACCCGCATCTCCCAGTCTACCGGGATACCATATTTCTAGCGGGCATCTTGCAGGGAGTTCGACCTAACTCTTGAAAGATGGTCTCATACCATTCTGCACGAAATCCTAATTCTTTCAGGGAGCACTCGTCGTCACCTGGAGTTTTCTTCTTCTTCTCCATTGGACCCATATGGATAGAGTGGGGAAAAAGAAAGGATAGAGGAAGACTTACTCTCGTCAAAAAGACGCAGCGGTAAGATGGACGACCCAAAGGAGGGGAACTCTTGACGGTAGATAGGGTAAGGAGGCTGCAGGGTGCCGTTGCACGTGCTTTTATAGGGATGCACCGCACCCCTCTGAGCAATAGGGGAACGACACGTCGACAGCATGCATCGGCTACCTCGGGAAACCGCTAGACCTCCCTGCCGTCCCTTCGTATATCCCGCAGTGCATATCAGGAGGGCATCGCCGCACAACCAGGGGAAATACATGTGGCCCTGTTACATACACTGAGCCACCGCGCCATTATAGTCGCCACAAAGTTCGCAGGAATACGGGACATATTCAAAAAATCACCCGGAGTCCCGGGTCTTACTGATTATATCTTAGGGCCCCACGGGCCGCCAGCCAAGCAGTAAAAGGCGGAGGAACCCACCAAGCCCAGCTTCTTCATCACAACTCTAGTTCGATCAGTCAGTCACGCCTCCTTCGATCAGACTTGAAGGGAGAGACTTGTAATGGGATTAATGCCCGTGGCGGACACGCGGGATGAAGAAGCTACGTGGCACGACAGGACTGGTTGGAACGGTCCTTCTTCCCGAGCTCCAGGACCCCTCGGGATGAATGTGTCCGGGGTTAACAAAACTCATGGGATCACCTCGGGAGGTCGGGACCCGGGATCACCTCGAGACTCCCCTCCCCCCCCCCCCCCCCCCCCCCCCCCGGGGCCAGGAGTCCCCGAGATCACCTCGGGAGAGCCGAGTCCAAGTCACCTTCGACAGCAAATAATGAACCCCCTCCGTACGAATACCTGGGTAATGGTCACCGGTATTTACTGGCGGATTAGAGCCCGCAGTCCTCGGTCATTATCGCCCTCACCCTTACTACGGGTAAGATTCAACGAGTGCGAGGATCGTTACAGGGGAGATCTGGTAGCCGAAGATGGGAGGAACGTGACGAGAAGCACGGAGACACGTACTATTGTCCTCGCTGCCATCAATATAAAAGGTAGCCCAACCCGTCCGGTAAGGGGGTTACGCTTCCTCAACCTTACGAGCATTTTTCCTTTCTCGCTTTTGCTCTTCATTGCTATACTGACTTAAGCGTCGGAGTGAACTCCGTCGGACCCCTTCCGGCGTGTCCCCTAACGCTCGTGTTAATCTCGCAGAGCACGGAGTTCCTTCCCCCCCCCCCCCCCCCCTCCCCCCACAACGACTTCCATGTGGATAGACCCCCAGTGACTGAGCATTGTCGTCGGCTCCTTTCGGAACAGTATAAATACTTGTTATTTTTATAATAAATTATACTCGACTGTGTAAAATTAATTATTAATTTCTACCTATTATAGAAAACATAGTAATGATAAATCATTTTGATTTTTTTTATTTGAGTGATAATATAATTAAATCAACATTTAAACGAGCAAAATAAATAATTAAGACTCGTGACATATGACAATTTTTACATTTCAAATAAACATTATTTAACCATGATCAACTATGTAAAAGCTAACATGTATATGTAGAAGTTAATCATTAACTTTTATAACGCGTAAAAGCTACACCTAGCTTTTATAATGATAATTAATCCTGTCACGAAGCGAGGTGGAAGTCCCAAGAACGAGGTGGTCTCCCGAGTGCCACGAGTTATTGACCTGGCGCCGACCTAGTTCCGACCTGTGAGATATTGACCGTTAGCAAACCCGCCGGGAAAGATTCCCGGTCAAGCCCTCCGACGGTCAAGTCAGCATCCGCAGGAAATATAGTGAAGCAAAGGGAGAGTCGAAGAGAGCACAATTGCGCATACCTGCGGAATGAGGAAGGGAGGGGCTTATGTAGCCGGGGGAGCTGACAACACTTGTCTGTGTCAATGAGACAGGGGTATGGTACTTGTCAGCTCGTGGGAGAGCACCTATAGGTACCGCGGCATGGCGCGGGGTGCTTGGATAGTGCAACCGTACCGAGTCAGCGGGATATCCACGGTGTGTGTCCTGAATGGGCAAGGCGTGAACTATCCCCAACATGGTCGTACCAAAGGTGTCCTGATGTAGCTAAGGGCGACGTAAGGAAGAGCAGCTCCGGAGACCGAGTACCGACCGGTGGGCGCGAGTGGTATGAACCGGGTCGGATGTAGACACGGGGTACACCATGTGTCGGGGATTTGCCGGGCTGTATCTGTCTTGCCCTCTTTCAGGTTTTCTGGTTATCCGATTCATGAGATGCTGAGAGCTGAACTACCTGACCTAGCCTTTGGTCGGGGAACTGAACTGGGTGGCCGAGTCGAGAGGCGCTCAAGATCGGCCCGCCCCACCTCGATCAGAGTCGGTTAATCAGCGATTCAGGTGAGTTCCTGGCTCGGGGCTTCTCCAGGTGAGGCCTTCGTTGGCCCTTTCACTGGGCCCTCATGGCGCCAAACTGGATGGCCGAGCTGCCTATAAGCTGGGCCGGGATCAGTAACTTTATATCATTTTAATTTTGTTTATCTGAATGATAATTAACTTAATTAAATCAACATTTCAACAAGTGAATCAAATGATGAGAATTTTATGACATACATTTTAAATGAACATAATCTAAAACTTAGCATACAACGTCTATAACAACATGGAATCCATAGACATTTTTTTCTCTCTAGTAAAATTTAAGTCTATGAATGCTATTACTTTAATTTAGATAGGTCTTTATGAATATTTTTTAATTTATTTTGATAGTCAATTTGATAAATTTTGAACCTGAAAGATCATCTTGGAATTATAAAAAAAATAAATATAAATAAATAAACAAAGACGACTAGTTGGAATCGCGTATAGTTATGGGCAGCTGTCATCCTCTCGTTGAATAGTATCCATGCCAGTGGTATCTTATCCGCTGCCAATCAACCAATAGAAATTTAGAACGAAAAGTCAACGCCTCTGGTGGGTTTAAAATTCAAAGACTCTCCTTCACATCAAATTAAATTATATTATTATTTGACTTGACGTTAACTCTCAGTATGTAGCATGAATTTGATAAATCAAAATTACGTGGCTTCAGTTTTCAAGCTTGTTCCCCTCCGGCCGGTGTGAATTTCAAACGCACGTGATGGAGACGAGACTTCGATGTCCCAGAAAAGAAGCTTCCATTTTATTTAAATTTTTAATTTTTTTTATTTGGTTTGAGATATTAGTTACATTAATCGTCACTGTCAAAATACCAAGAAAATCCAAGTTTTAATGAGATTTCTAGAATTGCTATTTCAATTAATTATATTTTTTAATAACTTTCTATTTATTTTCCGAGAATCATGGGGTTTGAGAAGATTGAAATCTCCTATAGAATGGTATAGAAACCCTGAAAAGTATCCATTTTTGTTACTCGTTAATTTTTAAAAATAGAAACTATTATTTAATATAAAATTCTAGTAAAGTAACTCTTCTTAATGACGAACAATTTTTTTATGCTTTATAAAAAATTATTTGCTTTGATTTACCTTTTTTTTATTTTGCTATTTGTTTAACTTCTTCTTTATGCAAATTTTGTGCTACTCGGAAATCTGACCTAGCTTTAAATTTTAAGCTCAACCATTAGAAGACCTTTTATCAAAAAAAATGTCTCCTCCTAAAATAATATAGTTACTCAAATATATTATTTGATATTATTATTTTTTATTATACATTCATATTGTCTATATTCGAGTATCAGATATTCATCATTATACTCATATTTATTAAAATATCAAATATCTTTTTTAATAATAATTTTTTTATTTAACTATTATCATTCGAACAAAATATATATAAAGTTAACATAATATTAAATTATATATATAATTAAAAAAATAAATTAAACATCTATATAATCTACTTTTAACATCAACAAAATAGTTGGTGGGTTTGGAAAAAGAAAATTTTCTTTAATATTTATATACATATTATTTAATCAAATATTCGGATCAGATATCAGACATTGATAGTCCCTTCATATCCTCTTATATTCAGATTGGAGGAATTTTTCCTCCAAATGAGGCGCGAACCCCGGGACGCTGGGCTTCTAGACCGCCCACTGCAAGCGCTTCCCGATTTACTCTGGCGGCCGGTGGGAAACTTCCGTGAGGCTGGGTTGGTTGCCCGAGGTTGGAAAAACCTCGTTAATCATTTTTTTCTATTTGGATTGGATATCAGATCTTCTATCAAATTCGGAGGAAATTATCATCCCTATTACACGTATTAAATACTAAATAGATCGGGCATTTGTACGAAAAGAACAAGCCCACATTATAAAAGCTATGAAATCATAATTGTCATTATAGTTATAACAACTATAGTTTTGTATCTATTACAATGTGAATATTATTGAATAAAATAATTTCTAATTGTAATAACTACAGTTTATAGTTGTTACAATATAAATATTGTTGAACAAAATAAATAAGAATGATAGTAACTACAATATGGATATTAAATGAACAAATCAAATTCACATTATAACGATTATAAAATTGTAACTATTATAATATATGATATGAATGTTTTTGAATATATATTAAAGAAGTGTTGAAATCATAATTATTTTAGTATTATAGTAAAAAATATGAAATTCATCACCACAACGACCTTCGGGGTTGTCTCTAGAAAATTATAGACCCTAAACTAATGTTTACGTGAAAGTCTTATATAATTTTTTATTAATTATAAAAATACTACATATGAACTTATAATTAAATGCACATGATTATCATGAATATTCAAATTTTTAACATACTTCAAGACTTCAAGTGATTTGGTAATTTAATTCGGCAATGCTTTTCTAAGTAATTGCAATTCAGAAAATAGTTCAAGCACATTAATATCAGAATCATCCTCATCTTTCAAAAAATCTTTAGGTGCTACACATGAATTGTTCAAACTCTCATCATCTGCGTCTTTCAAATTGCTCAAGTTAAATAAAAATCCAAAAGTCTCTTCATATTTATGAAACTGCTCAAATTTTATTTTGAGTGAAGAAAGAGCATTATCAACTATCCGCAAAAAATAATTTACTCAAAAATATTCTTCAGCTCCTTTATTGATTCATCTCGAGAATTTTCATCAAAGAATATTTTTCTACGACGAATATGAGTTTCACGAAATATGGTTCAACCTCCATTCCTATAGCAATCTTTTCAGCTTCACTCTTTGCAGCTTCAAAAGTAATATTTCTATATTCTTCCAAAAAGATAATCAAACCTTTTAACAGACTAATACCTTCATCAATATCTATATCTTTCTTTGGAGAATTTACTTTCTGCAATATTTCAAACCATATTATCATACTTACAAAAAATTCAAAACTTTGAAATTTATAATTTGCCAAAGACCCCCATCACTCACTGTTGTTGCATCACTACTATATTCTACTAGATTCTATAGTGCATCTCTTATTTGAGAAACTTGAAAGCATACAACTTTTACACAATCAAAATGACTTTTCCAACGTGTATCCGACCATGATTTTAATGTAAGTCCTTCTATATTATGACCTTTTACAAAAGATTTAAGAATCTCCCACCGTTTTGTTGAACTAGAGAATAATTTATAAATTCTTTGTATCACTTTAACAAATTATTTAGCTTAAACACAACTCATAACCATATCACAAAGGACAAAATTAAGAGAATGACAACCACATGGAGTGTAAAATACACTAAGATACTCTTTAAGTTCTTTATTGTTTACTCCTTTATATTGTCCTTTCATATTTGAGCCATTAGTATAACCCTGCCCTCTCATGTTATTAAAATTAAGTTCTAATTTTCCAAAACTGATTTAAGCTCATTGTAAAGTACACCCCCTTATGTTTCAGTAACTTTCAAAAACTGAATAAAGAACTCCTCCACCATTATGGGAGTCTTGGAAATATCAACACATTTCAATATAAGAGACATTTGTTCTTCCTGTCTAATGTCTGGAGTATGATCACAAATTACAAAAAATATTTTGCTCCTTTAATGATTTCAAGGATCTTATTCTTCATCTCGCCTGACAACAGAAGTATTAATTCATTTTGAATATTATGACCAAGATAATGGACACAACGGGTCTCCATTTTTCTGATGCGCCGAAGGTGCTCTTCCATGATCAGATTAAAATCAACAATCATTCAAATTATACTTAGAAAATTTCCACTATTATGATCATCAAGTTTTTCATTACTTCCGTGAAATGCTAAATTATTGTTTGCAAGAGTTTTTACAACAATAATAATTCTTTTCAAAACATCTCTCAAAAAACTTTTTTCTTTCTTAATGATTTTTTGATTAGAAGAATCAATTATTAATTTTTTTTTCTCAATCTTGTTTTTGCCTCCAACCAGTTCATTAAGTTATTTATATTATTAATGCTTCTTTCATGCTCACTAAGTCTCGCGTGAATATTTTTTTCAATCACCATATATAATTTATAGTTGTTGACAAAGGACTTGATATAACTTTATCTCTTTTGAAAACACACAACAAAAGCAAAAAACTTTATCCTTCTTCCTTGAATACACTAGTCATGATCTATCAAGTTTTTTTCCATTCGACAAAGATCGACTATAATGTCTATCATTGAAACTTCTACCGTGGTCATTAACCGGATACACAATATTCATAATTCTTTTTGGACCTCTCTCTATTAACAAATCAATCTCTCTTTGGGATGTATTATTTTTCCAATTTCCTGGATCAAACAAATCATCTAATTCTTCACAACTCATATCTATATTTTCATTCAAATTTTCAATATCATTTGCAACTACTTGAATCTCATCATTCAAAACTATATTCTCAGTCGAAATTTAATCAACAACTACATTCTCAGGATTTAAATTTTGATCTGAATTTGTAATAATAGTCAAATCTTCAACTACGTAAACTATAGGCTTATATACCTTTTTATAGATTCAGTGAAAGATTTTGTAAGAATCTCTTATCTTTCTTTCATTTTCCTCTTTGAACTTCTATACTCAAATTTTCTTTTTTCCATCATAATTGATAATTCAAAATGCAAATCTAACAAAACAAAAACAAAATATAATTTAAATACTAACAAATATATATCTAGAATTTTCAAATTAATCGATGACAGTATTAATTGTATTAAGCAGTACTTTTGATGCATGACATATTCTATATTATAACTTTAATAACTACATGAAACATTCTCTTGTGAGTAAACAAGAATAAAAATTGAAGAAACAGATAAAACTAAATCAATCTCGTATTGCAATTATTAATTTATTAATAAAGCTAATTATTAAACATAAAATTCTGATTTCTTAAGATTCCTAGCTTAGAAAAAAAAAATGATTTGGAGTAAGGAACAAAACACCTTTGTTATAATACACATACATATATTGTTTGGTGGCAGTCATGTAAGTTCAGAGAAAAGTACCATAACAAACTATGTAAACAAATTGGTAGATGAATCACTGCATTGACTTGTTAGCCTATTCAATTTGCTGAGCAACTTGCATATTGTTTCAACTAGTTAATGCAGTAGTTAGCCTATTCAATTTGCTAATCAACTAGAATGAATCACTGCATTAACTAATTAGCCTATTCAATTTGCTAAACAATATGCATATTATTTCCACTAGTTAATGCAATTGTTAGCCTATTCAATTTGCTAATCAACTAGTTTCACTGCAAACTACGTAAACAACTTGCTAACCATGAATCACTGCATTAATAGGCTAGTGGATTGCTCAACTTGGTTAGCCTATTCAATTTAACCATATGCTAATATGCAAATGGCTACTCCCAACTACCATTGATAACTTAATATAAGTACGTTGGAAATAATAGATTGGGAGAATTTTCATAAACAAAACATGATTAATAAAAAAAATGAAAAGCATGATCGTTTACCGGCAAAGGAGCTTCATCGGAATTGTCACGACGAGGGAGAGTAGGGCACAGCAGGGAAAATCAACAACCCCAGTTGGAAGTTGGAATTTTGTTGGAAAATTTCACAAGAGAAATAGTTCACTGAACAGGTCCAGCGCACTAAGGACACCACTGGGAATTGACTTCCAGTGAAATCAGCGGGATTTCACAAGAGAAATCAACGGCTCCACTTGGAATCTCACTGCCTCGCCGGAAAGGTCCGAGGTCGCACTTGAAATCAATTCATAGTAGTCGTGGCGAGGGAGGGCAGAGGGCTTGCCATTGGTGAGGATACCGAAGAGCTTAAGAGGCGAAGAGAATCATGGGGTGGCACCGCGGGATAGGGCTTCGCGAGAGGATTTGGCGAGAAAACAGAGGAAAAAATGATTATATATAGAGAGAGAGAGAGTGTGTGTGTTTTGCTATCCTGCGGACAGTGCAGTGCGGACCCGTGCAGACCATAGCGGCAGACCGCGGACCCGGGCAGAGGGCTTGCCTGATCGGTCACGCGATCGGCCACCATCGGCGGCCTTCGACCGTCGCCCCCGAACAAAACTATAACCCTTGGGGGTGCGATGAACCCTAAGGGTAGCGGTGAACCCGTCGGCACGGTGAACCCTAAGGGTAGCGGTGAACCCGTCGACATTAGGTAATAGCTGATCGGTGACACCGATCAGGCAGGTGCCACGTACGCGGTCCGCAGGAGAGCAAAATCGTGTGTGTGTGTGTGTGTATATATATATATATATATATATTATATATATATATATATAATATATATAATATATATATATATATATATATATATATATATATATATATATATAGATCCTGTCGACAAGCGAAGATCGGTTCTCATCCGGCTGACTCGGTTTAACCAAGACGACCCGGTCTGCTGTAACTCAGAGGTCGGGCTCGAATAGGGCCAAGGCTCAAATCACTCGGTTCGGACCGGAATGAGGCTCACAAAGTGGTGGTGCGGTTACAAAATGACAGCAATCTCTTTTCCGTAGTCCCAAGTGGGGTTTATATAGGGGAGGGGAAGCTCTCTGCTATGTCAGAACTGTCCTGTCTCATTAAGGAATGATCAGTGAGCAGACTGAACCGGTGGCAGCTTTATTGACCCTGTGAGACTGCCATGGCCGCCTGACATCCTGCCCGAACTGCCTCTTCTGATTTTCATTAATATTGGGCGGCTCTACCAAGTGATGATTATGTTAGAGATCTGCCACATCATCACTGACAGAGGTGGTCCTGTAATTGTTCGATCGGCTCAGCTGACATAAAGCACATTCATACATGGATGTTCGGCTAGGAACTCCCGACCTCGGGTGACCGACCCCGAGTGCCCGACCTCGGGTGACCGACCCCGAATGCCCGACCTCGAGTGACCGACCCCGAGTGCCGACCTCGGGTGACCGACCCCGAGTGCTCGACCGACCGACCCGAGTGCCCGACCTCGGGTGGCCGACCTCGAGTGCCCGACCCCGGCTGGCCGACCCCGAGTGCCCGACCCCAGGTGGCTGACCCCGAGTGCCCGACCTCGGGTGACCGACCCCGAGTGTCAGGGTCTTATCTACCCCCGCCTTCGCCCTTCTGTCCGAGCCCCAGGCCCGACTCATGAAACTAAGGGTGGCCTGGCTTAACTCTTCTTGATCCGGTTCATGCTAGATCGGCCTCGGCCAGGCCGACCGGGTCCCCTATCCCTTTCAAAAAATCGCTCGCCCGGATCACAAGTCTCCCCTTCAAGTCTAGTCGAAGGAGGCGCTTAGTCCGACTGACTAGGCTTCCGGCCCGGTCGGTCAAACCTCCTTCTCGCTTTCCCCCGAGTCCCGTCGTATTCTTAATCTTCCTCATTAAATGCTAGATCTCCCATCAAATCGCTCATTAATGTGAGACCACGTGTCACCTCCCGACTGGGAGCGTCTGGCATCGAGGCATCATCAGCATGGCTCGTGCGGCGTCCAGGTGAAGCTTCGAGACCTAGGGAATGACAGGGATTGGACAACTGGGATCCGAGCCCGCCATTCTCCTCTCCTTCATCCAACGGTCCCCTTTGTTTGGCCCGCAGTATAAATAGCTTTCACTTCTCATTTCACCCTTTTTTACCTTGACCTCTGCGTTTCTTCCTGCTCTTGTCCGACCTCCGCCGCCCGACCTCCTTAGCTCCGGCGATCAGTGTTCCCGGCGAACCTCGTCCTTAGGTATTCCTTTTCTTTGCCGAGTCTTTGCCTTGTATTTCCCAACCTTATTTCGATGGCCGAGTCGTCTGTCCCGCCCGAGCCGTGGTACTTAACCACTCGTTCATCACTAAACCTAGGTCAGTTAGAAACCTTGCGTATAGACTACCAAATACCTGAAGACCATTTACTGGCTCTTCCTGACCGTCGGGGTCGGCCCCACAGACCTCCCTTAAACTATTTCACCATCTTCTCCGACCAATTGCTGGCCGGACTACGCTTCCCCCTTCATCCATTCTTCCGTGAGGTTTGTCGGTATTTCCAGGTGTCTTTGTCCCAATTGGCCCCCAACTCAATTAGGATCCTATGCGGCACAGTGATCCTTTTCACCGCCTATGAAGTTCCTTTGGAGCCCCGAGTGTTTTATTATTTCTACTACCTTAAGAAGCAAGAGCTCGGGAACTTTTATTTCCAAGCTAGTATCAAATCGGCTTTTTTGGAGAAAATCCCTTCGTCCAACAAAGGCTGGAAATCCCATTTCTTCTATGTTAAGTCGACCCCAGCCCCGAACTGGCCCACCGAGTGGGTGGAAGACCTTCCTAACCAACCTCAACTGCCTAAGAATCTCCGCTCGGATCCAGGCTATCAATTTGCCTTCTCAAAGCTCGGGGGAATCCGCTACCATGCGGGCAAGCTACTAATCGAGGGCATGTTGTATCTCTTTCGGCTGAGTCAGATCCCGGCGGAGTTACCCGACACTCTCAGTAAGTTTTTACTCGGCCTGTAAGCTTGTTAATGTTAACTAAAACTCTCTCCCTGTTGCAGCCGAAACCATGTATAGCGCCCGGGTCGGCGACGTATTGGCTCAGGACGAAGAAGCCATGGATGCTTTGGCCGCCAAGCTGGCTGCCGATCGGGCGGTACCACCCCTGAGCGCTACCCCGGTCCCCGCGCGACCTGAAGCTGGGGATGAAGGTTTGGCGGACGACCTCCCGGTCGGGGGCTCGGGAGCGGCTCCCAACGTGGTGGATGAGGAAGAGGTCGATCAAGTAGAAGAAGAAGAAGACCCTGAACAGGCCGCGGCTGAGAGCCTGGAGAGGAAGTGCCGCCGGGTGACCCTTTCCCTGGGTACATCTTCGACCCGAGGACCAGCTTCCGGGGGTCAGGCTGCAGCGACCTTACGCCCAGATCGGCCCTCGTCCAGCACTCGGGCTCTGGCTTCCATCTCGGCCCCTCCTCGGCCCAGCCCCCAGGATTCGACGCCAAGTACCCCCCGCTTGGGAGCCCTGGCCCCGTCCTCATCAACATGCCGCTCGGGAGCTTCAACCTCATGCACCGCACAGTCCCTTCGGGTCCCCCTTACGGATGCAGCGAACGCCGAAGCAGTAGAGGCTCTTTTGGCAATGCATTCTCCTCCCCGATCGGTGGTGGATATCCAGCTCCCCTCGGCGACTTCCCTGACTCAGATAATCCAGCCCCAGCCGATCAACCTACACGGCCGGTTGGTTGCCAGATGGGCCCTGACTACCGATACAAACCCTATGAGCTTAGCCGATAACTTCTTTATGGAAGCCACTCAGGTGTTCTCTCCTTTTCCTTCTCCTCTTTCATTTTTATTCATACTAATAGTATTTTCCTCATGGTGTAGCATTGGGCGATGAGCCAGTCGGTCAGCCAGGCCCTAATTACAAACATCAGGGAACGTCGGGCGGCCGAAATGAAAGTGAAGGAACTAGAGAGCAAGCTGGCCCATTGCAATCTCCCCCCGGGGGACGAGGACTCGGACCGCCTACGCTCAGAAATAACTACACTGAGGCTGCAGTTATCAGACTTCGAGGCTCAGTCAGCGGAAGAACATCAGGCCATGGCGGCCGCTGCCCAGGAGGTAGAACGATTGTCCAATCGGTTGGCCCATGTAGAGGGTGAAAAGAAAACTTTTCAGACTCATTACACCCGGGCCCGTTCCGACTTAGACAAAAAAAACTGCCGACCTTAGGGGTCTCCAGCAACAACTGAAGGAGTCGGCTACAACTCACAATCAGACTCAGCTCGCCCTGAAGAACAAGGAGACTGAGCTGGCCGCCCAACAAGAGGCATTCCAGGCTTTGGAAGCTCAACTGGTGAACAAAGAGAAATAGTTGGCGACTCGGGAGACCGCTATGTAAGGTAAGGACTTGGAAATTGCTCGGCTAAAGAAGNGGCCTACAATAAAAATTGAAGGAGTCAGTTGAGGCCCACCATCGGACTCAGCTCGCCCTGACGAACAAGGAGGCTGAGCTGGCTGCCCAACAGGAGGCCTTCCAAGGTCTCGAGGCTCAATTGGTAAGTAAAGAAAAGTAGCTAGCAGCCCAGGAGACTTCTAGTCAAGGTAAGGACTCGGAAATTGCTCGACTAAAGAAGGAGCCGGAGGACTATCGGTCGGGCGAGTCGGCCCGGATTGAAGCAGCCCGTCTGGCCTACCTCCGGTCCGACCCTTTTCTTGATCAAGTGGTTGCGCGCACCGGCGGCATGATCCTGTACGGCGTGAAGGGCGTCATTCAACAGCTGACAGAAGCCGGCCATCTTCCTGCAGATCTTCTGCCCAATGCTGTGAAGCCGACTCGGATTAAAGCCATGATTCCGGAGGATGCTCCCCCCCCCCCCCCCCCCCTACTTTGATTGGGCTTCTATCTCTTACCTTCTTGTTATGACTCGGCCTGAAGGCCTTATAGTTTTCGTGATGATCTTGTTTTGCCTGACTCGGCCTTCGGGGCCCAATTTTGTGATGGCCACGGGCCTTATTTAAGTTACGTTGACTCTTTATGCCTCCATCCTTCCTGTCTTCTTACTGTACTCGCTTGTTTACGAAGCATGAGATTTTTACTAAGTATTGTTCGCTCGGTGTGTCCGACTTACTCTGTGAAGGTCGACGTTTAAACCACACAACAAATTTCCACTAAGTGTTGATTGCTCAGGATACTTACGTCATTCACCCGAGTTTGATTCTTTAGGTCGATCAGAAAATTTTGCTAAGTGTCAGACGCTCGGGACATTTGCGCTATTAGCCGTTCAATCGGGTCAGTACCCGGACTCGGGAATGCTGCTTGGTCGGGTCGGCACCTTGACTTGGCGATGCTGCTCGGTCAGGTCGGCACCCTGACTCGGCGATGTTGCTCGGTCGGGTCGGCACCCTGACTCGGCGATGTTGCTCGGTCGGGTCGGCACCCTGACTCGGCGATGTTGCTCAGTCGGGTCGGCACCCCGACTCGGCGTTCCTGCTTATTTCCATCTGGCTAACCTTCGTGGCTAAGCCGAGTTGACTTGTGTGCTTATGTTTGATCGCCTTAGCCTTACCAGGTTGACCTACTACTCATTTTGCCTATCGGAACGTGGGAAGCCACGCCCAGGCGGTAGACATTGTGGAAATGTGTCGATTCATACTTCCCTTGAGCAAGAGTCTGGACACCGTCCGACTGACCCTAACCGAGCGTGGACCGCCATGCCCGACCTGGCCCGACCGAACGTGGAACGCCATGCCCGATCGACGCCGAGTCCGGTGGGTGTGTGGGAGCATGCTCACTTATAACTTGCCTTAGCAAGAGCCTGGACACCGTCCGACTTACCCTGACCGAGCGTGGACTGCCACACCCGACCGGGCCCGACCGAATGTGGAACGCCACACCCGATCGGCGCCGAGTCCGGTGGGTGCGTGGGAGCATGCCCACTTATAACTTGCCTTAGCAAGAGTCTGGACACCGTCCGACTTACCCTGACCGAGCGTGGACCGCCACGCCCGACCGGGCCCGACCGAACGTGGAACGCCACACCCGATCGGCGCCGAGTCTGGTGGGTGTGTGGGAGCATGCCCACTTATAACTTGCCTTAGCAAGAGTCTGGACACCGTCCGACTTACCCTGACCAAGCGTGGACCGCCACGCCCGACCGGGCCCGACCGAACGTGGAACGCCACGCCCGATCGGCGCCGAGTCCGGTGGGTGTGTGGGAGCATGCCCACTTATAACTTACCTTAGCAAGAGTCTGGACACCGTCCGACTTACCCTGACCGAGCGTGGACCGCCACGCCCGACCGGGCCCGACCGAATGTGGAACGCCACGCCCGATCGGCTCCGAGTTCGGCGGGTGCGTGGGAGCATGCCCACTTATAACTTGCCTTAACAAGAGTCTAGACACCATCCGACTTACCCTGACCGAGCGTGGACCACCACGCCCGACCGGGCCTGACCGAACGTGGAACGCCACGCCCGATCGGCGCCGAGTCCGGTGGGTGTGTGGGAGCATGCCCACTTATAACTTGCCTTAGCAAGAGTCTAGACACCGTCCGACTTACCCTGACCGAGCGTGGACCGCCACGCCCGACTGGGCCCGACCGAACGTGGAACGCCACGCCCGATCGGCGCCGAGTCCGGTAGGTGCGTGGGAGCATGCCCACTTATAACCTGCAGGAACCATTCTTTGTATGCTTTGAGTCTTTCTATCACATTCTTTGAGTACAAGTACAAGGATCCTTCCACTCAACTCTCCTCACGGTACAACCTTAAATGTATTGCACTCCAAGGTCTTCCCAGCTTTTTTCCTTGAGCATCTTGTAAGTAGTAAGCTCCCGATCCCAATGCCTAAATCGCCAAGAAGGGACCATCCCATTGAGATTCCAGCTTGCCTACTTCCCCCACCGGCTTGATCCTCTTCCATACCTTGTCGCCTACTTGAAAACTTTGAGGTATGACTCTCTGGTTGTATTGGCGCCGCATCCTTTGTCGGTAAGCGGCCAAGCGAACTGCGGCCTTAGCCCGAACCTCCTCAATCAGATCCAGCTCCTCTCTTCTTTTTTCTGCATTATCATCCCCGTACAGATGCCTCCTGTCAGACTCGCAGCCGACCTCCATGGGGACCACAGCTTCACTGCCGTACACCAGCTGGAAAGGAGTGCACCCCGACCCCTCTTTAGGGGTGGTTCGGAGAGCCCATAGAACACCAGGCAGCTCGTCCACCCAAGATCCCCCAACTTGGTCTAACTTGGCCCTGAGCCCCTTCAGAATTTCTCTATTAGCTACTTAAGCCTAACCATTACTTTGGGGATATGCCACCGAAGTGAAGGCTTGCTTGATCCCAAAGCCTTTACACCATTCTCTTATCATCCGACCTTGAAACTGCCGACCATTATCTGACACCAACTTGTGAGGTATGTCATATCGACAGAGGATGTTTTGCCAGAGGAACTTCTTTACTACTTGCTCGGTAATCCTGGTCAAGGCCTCTGCCTCAACCCACTTGGAGAAGTAGTCTACGGCCACTAACAAGAATTTCTTCTGAGCAGCTGCCCGGGGGAATAGCCCCACTATATCCATACCCCATTGATCGAAGGGACAAGACACAGTGGACGTCCTCAACATCTCGACCGGTCGGTGCGATAAATTTTGATATTTCTGGCACGAAAGGCAAGAGAGGGCCAACTTCTCGGCATCCTTCTGGAGGGTAGGCCAAAAGTATTCGGCCAGCAAGACCTTCTGAGCTATAGACCGACCTCCAGAGTGATTTTCGCAGGATCCCAAATGCGCCTCTCTTAATACATAGTCTGCATCTTCCTCTCCAAGGCATCTGAGTAACGACCGTGAAAAAGCTCGCTTGTATAATGCATCTCCTATCAGAGTAAACCTGGCCGCTCTTATCTTCAATATCCTTGCCTGCTCAGGACTATCTGGGAGAGTTCCTTCTCGGAGATAGGCTATGAATGGAGATCTCCAGTCCCCTTGTATTTCTATTTCTGTTTCCCTCTCAACCTGGGCCACCAGCATGATCTGAGGTGAAGGCCGAGGGAAGACCCATGGATGGACAGCACTGGCTAGCCTGGCCAGCTCATCCGCTTTGGCATTGTCTCCTCGGGGGATCTGTAAGACCTGAACTTCTTGAAACTCCGCTTGCAACTGCTTGTATGCGCCCACATAAGCTTGTAGCTTCTCGTCATTTACCTCAAACTGCCCCGCCACCTACCGAATAACTAACTGAGAGTCTAAGTGCAAGACGACCCGAGTGTGCCCTACATGCTTGGCTGCTTGCAGGCCTGCCAGGAGAGCTTCATATTCTGCTTGATTGTTGGTAGCCTGGTACTCCAGGCGTACTGCCAGATGAAGTTGATCTCCCTTAGGAGACAGCAATAAGACTCCCACGTGACTCCCTGCCCGAGTGGCCGACCCATCCACATATATCTTCCATGTCTCTTCTTCTTCCTCCGTGTGGAGCTCGCTGAGGAAATCAGCCAATGCCTGACCTTTGATTGCAATCCGGGGCTGGTACCGGATATCGTACTCACTCAATTCTGTTGTCCACTTAACCATCCGCCCTGAGACTTCAGGGTTGACCAACACCTTCCCGAGCATACTGTTAGTCAACACTCGGATTGGATGAGCCAAGAAGTAGGGACGCAGGCGCCGAGCCATCAATACAAGAACATAAGCCAACTTCTCGAGTGTAGTATACCTACACTCGGTTTCTTTAAGTAAGTGCCCAAAAAAGTAGACCGGCTGCTGCTCAGTCTCCTTTTGGGTTACAAGTACAATGCTCACAGCTCCCTCAGTAGCGGATAGATACACATACAATGGCTCTCCTTCTTCAGGCTTGGCTAACACCGGCAGACTGACCAAGTAAGCCTTCAATTCTTCAAAAGCCTGGTCACACTCAGCATCCCACTGGAACTTAGTGGCCTTGCGCAAAATCTTGAAGAAGGGCAGACTTCTATCAGCCGACCGGGAGATGAACCGGGAGAGGGCTGTATTCTTCCAGTCAGACGTTGGACCTCCTTCAAATTCTTGGGGGGAGGCATGTCTAGCAGAGCTTGCACCTTACCCGGGTTAGCCTCTATTCCTCGTTCAGTCAGGATGTAGCCGAGGAATTTCCCACTCTTAGCTCCGAATAGGCACTTGGATGGATTGAGCTTGAGGCCATACTTTCTGAGAGTGCAGCAAGTCTCTCTCACGTCTGCTATCAGATCAGCGGCTTTGAGGGATTTGATGAGGATATCATTGACATACACCTCTACATTTCTCCCGAGCTGCTCTCTAAATACCTTGTTCATCAACCTCTAGTATGTGGCCTCGGCATTCTTGAGCCCGAATGACATAACCGTGTAACATTAGGCGCCTTCAGCTGTGACAAAGCTGACCTTTTCTTGATCGGCTGGGGACAACGACACTTGGTGGTACCCTTGATAAGCATCTAACATACAAATAAGCTCACTCCAGCAGTGAGTTACCATCTGATCGATGCGAGGAGCGGATAGCAATCCTTGGGGCAACCTTGTTGAGGTCTCGGAAGTCTATGCAGACTCTCCACTTGTCTCCGGGCTTGGAGACCAGCACTACATTGGCTAGCCAAGCAGGGAACTGCACCTCTCTGATATGTCCTGCTTCCAGCAACCTTTCCACCTCGGCCTGGATGATCTTGTTCTAATCAGGGCTGAAATCTCTCTTTCTTTGCTTCACGGGTCGTACATCAGGGTAAACGTGCAGTTTGTGCTCCATGACCTCGGGTCTGACCCCTTTCAGATCTCGCTGGGACCAAGCGAATACATTTTGATTTTCGGTCAGACATTCTATCAACCGCTGCTTGAGGTTGGGATGCAGCCCGGGGGCTATTCTCACTTGGGTCTCTTCTCGGTTGGACAGTAGCTGGACTTCCTTCTTTTCTTCTATCAGCTCAGCCCAGGGAGAGGGCTGCACCATATTACAACTGGCCGGCGAAGGTCTTCCTCACCTCCACTCGGACGTCATCAACATAACACGTGCGTGCTACCTTCTGATCCCCTCTAGCTTCACCGACCTAATCTCCTACTGGAAATTTGACCTTCAGATAGAAAGTTGACGCCACGGCTTGGAATTCGTTCAACGCCGGTCTACCCAGGATAGCATTGTAAGCCGAAGGCGCATCCACCACTAGGAAGGTAGACCACCTGGTTCTTCACAGAGGTTCCTCTCCGAGTGAGATGGCCAATTTGATTTGGCCAAGCGGCTGGACCTCATTCCCTGTGAACCCAAACAAAGGCATGGCCACATGCTGCAGCTCTGTAGTCTCAATCTGCAACTGCTCAAATGCTTTCAAGTACAAAATATTTACTGAACTCCCTGTATCTACAATGGTCCTATGGACCTGGTAATTTTCTATAATTGCTATGATGACCAGGGCATTATCATGATGTACTTCCACTCCTTGTAGGTCTGAGGGGCCAAAACTGATCTGTGGCCCCTGCGCTTGGGCGGAACTGCTGCCCACCTGATAGATATCCAAGCGTCGGACCTGAGACTTCCGAGCTCTATTAGAGTCACCATAAGTGGGATTACCAGAAATCACGTTAATGGACCCATGCATGGCGTTCTGCTGATTAGCTTGCTCCTCGCTGGCATTCCCTTGCCCGGGAGAGCCGGGGGTCGGGAACAACTGTCTGGCCACAGGGGCGGTTGGTCGGGCATTGGTCTCTGACTGGTTCGGCGATGCTCTCCCTCGACCGCGGCCGCCTCCCTGATAGGCTCCTCTCGGGCTACCTCGGCCAGTGCGACCCCGACCTCGGCTGGCCTGCCAACAGTTCTGGAGGTCGTGGGTTCGATTCCCACAGACGGCGCCAAATTTGATCCTGTCGACAAGCGAAGACCTGTTCTCACTCGGATGACTCGGTCTGACCAAGACGACCCGGTCTGCTGTAACTTGGGGGGTCGGACTCGGGCTCGAATGAGGACAAGGCTCAAGTCACTCGGCTCGGACCAAACCGGGGCTCACAAAGTGGTAGTGTGGTTGCAAAATGGCAGCAATCCCTTTTTTGGAGCCCCAAGGGGGTTTATATAGGGAGAGGAAAGCCCTCTGCCATGTCAGAGATGCCCTGTCTCATTAAGGATGAGTTAGTTGTCAGACTGAACCCGTGGCAGCTTTGGTGGCCCTATGAGGCTGACATAGCCGCCTGACACCCTGTCTACACTGCCCCTTCTGATTCACATTAACATCCGGCGACCCTGTCAGGCGGCTCTGTCAGGTAATGATTATGTTCGAGGTTTGACAGCTAGTCCCTGCAAAGGTGGTCCTATACTTGTTTGGTCGGCTTGCCCCTAACTGATAGTCCGAATCGGTCAGGTAAGTCTGGATCTTGAGCCTACAATCATGGAGCGAACTCAGGGTGCTCGGCTAGGGGTCCCGACCTCGGGTGACCGACCCCGAGTGCCGACCTCGAGTGACCGACTCCGAGTGCCGACCTCGGGTGACCGCCCCCGAGTGTCTGACCTCGGGTGACCGACCCCGAGTGCCCGACCTCGGGTGCCCGACCCCGAGTGCCCGACCTCGGGTGACGGACTCCGAGTGCCCGACCTCGGGTGACCGACCCCGAGTGCCCGACCTCGGGTGCCGACCCCGAGTGCCCGACCTCGGGTGACGGACTCCGAGTGCCCGACCTCGGTGCCCGACCCCGAGTGCCCGACCTCGGGTGACGGACTCCGAGTGCCCGACCTCGGGTGACCGACCCCGAGTGCCCGACCTTCGCTCTTCCGGTTAGTCATCAAGCCAGACCCATGAGCCTAAGAGCGACCTGGCCTGACTTCCCTTAATTCGGGCCACGCTAGATCAAACCCGACCAAGCCTCCGACCTTCCTAAAAAACCATCTGCCCGGATCAATAGTAGAGAGAGATTTTAAAAAGAGTGAGTTTTTTAACTTTTGATGTACGTGATATGGCGGAACATAAACTTATATAAGAGGTTTACTACTGCGGATGCTCTACACCTCTAATGGAGATTTATAACATAGAGTTTGTACTGTAAACCTCCATTATAAGGGCATCTCCGATAGTTAAATCTTTAAAAGAGGTTTTTTATAATTCTCAATGTGCTATATTGATATCACATCAAAAATATAAAAATTTATTAGAGCATCTCCAACCGTTAAGCCTCTTCCTAAACTTTTATAATTTCTAATATGTCACATTAATACCACATCAAAAATATAAAAACCTTTAACTCTCTTTATATATTTTTTATTTAATATTTTAATTAATTATGATATTTAATTTAATTTATTTTTAATTAATAATTAATAAATTTATTAAGTTATTATTTTTAATTTAATTTAATTTATAATTATAATGCAATATTAATTAATGTATTAATTTAAAATTAAATTAATTTATAATTTATATTTAATATTTAATAATTTTAATTTAATAATAGTCAAATATTTTAAAAATATTAAGCATACAATATTAATTTTAAAAATATTAAGCATGTAACTTCCTTAGCTTTTTCAAATTTACAAAGTCTTGTAAAAAGCTTGCATTTGTAAAAAGCTTGCATTGAAAATGCTCTAAATCGGTCCCAAAAATTTGATACCCATTTTTAAAAAAAAACTGCAAAGAGGGTTTCCCCTAGGGATGAAATAGGTCAGATCAAGTTAGACTTTTGCCTTAATAGGTCAGTCCTATATAGTAACAAAAGGACCTGAGTCTGGCCTGTGATCTGTTATAGGTTTTATTCTTGATCTATGCCTGGCATGTTCAATAGCCTGGCCTGGCCTAGCCTGCAACCTGTTTACAAAGCATGTAAATTAAAACACTTTGTACAGGCCAACAAGCCAAATCATTAAACAGGCTGAAAACCAATCTTAACAGGTCTTGCATCATACAGGCTTCAAAACAGGCCTTGCATCATACAAGCCTCAAACAGGTCAGACCTTCAAATATATACATATGTATCTAATCTTAACAGGCTCAGGCTAGCCGGTCAGTCTTGATAATCATTATATTGAGCCTCAGCCGGACCTGATAAGAAAAATAGACTTTGAAACAGGCCTGAATATTATCCTATTTTAAACAGGTCAGGTCAGGTCAGGCCAGGCTAAACATAGGGCAGCCACAGGCCTCAGACAGGCCGCCTGACCTATTTCCATCCTTAGTTTTCCCCTTGATGTGCGCGTAAGACATCAGGTAAGACAGGTTCGTTGTCCTATTTAATATTTATGATAATAGAATTATAAAAAAATATTAAAAAAAATTAATCAAGTTGGGTAACATCGAGCCTGGGCAACCGACTCAGCCTCATGGAAGTTTCTCACCGGTCGCCAAGGTAAATCAAAGAGCGTTCGCGACGGACGATCAAAAAGTCAATATTCGACAGTTGTTCACCTTATTTGGAAAAAAAAATCTTATAAAATTTATCATAGTTAGGGATCAAATAACGATCATAACGATCATAACCTCGGGGGAAAGAAAATGAAATTTTAAAACAGAGAAAGATTTTTTTATTTTTAATATGATAATAATATAATGTAATGTTAGAGGTTTAAACTACGATATCTTAACATTAAGAACAAATGGCTAATTAATAGGCAATTTAAGGCATTTAATGCAGAGTGGGGGGACAGCTAGCTGTTAAGCAGTGTTACATGTCACACGATCTCTTCAGTTTATGTAATTAAGATTCGGTTAATTATTCTCCTTATATATATTTTTTAATCTGAGGTTAATCACGGTGGTTTCTAAAGCTGCTTCTTAGGGACATTAAGGTTCATCGTAACAAGTGCAATCTAGTTTTTATTGGCAATCAAGTGTAGATCATGCATGTATGTAATTAATAGGAAATAATTAGTCTATTTATATATGGACAAATTGTCGATACTTAAACATGCACTTGAGTTTTAAAGATCAATATTTTAGTATTCAAAATTTCAAATTAACTATGTTATTAAGTGAAAAATTAAAAATGACATTTGCCGTTCATTTGGAGCCATCTTAGATCTAGTTTGTTCGTAGATGATAATAATATAGTTAATGTTAAATTGAGAGTGAACTTAATTATACATGCAAGGACGTGAGGTGTGAAATAAGGATTAAGTAGGAGGATGAAACAAGTCAGCGTAGGGATAGACTCCATCTCAGATTGGCTTAATTATACTGTGATCGTGAGCACTACTAAGCTCACCTAAATTAAAATATAATTGACTCTTCAAAATAGCAAAAACAAAGGGAAAAAATAATGGTGAAGAATGTAGGAACCACAAGCAGAGCAAGTTTAATTAATGCAAGTCACTAAATTAATAAAAATGAATAATAAAAAAATGGCATGCGGTTTTAGAGGACATAAAATTATAAATTGATTGCTCGAAGCGAAATGGGCCTGATGAAAGTTTGCACAGTGAAGATTTCTATGGCCCATAAAGGCTTAACTGGCCCAATAACAACATCAAAGAAGTTGCATCCAATTCCATTTATGTAAAAATTCCACTTCAACATTTCCTTCTTAGAATTTTTTTTAAAAAAAACATTTTTACAAATTTAATATTAATATTTGACAAGTAAAAAATCATTACGAATGGAGAATACTTTCCTAGTCAATAAAAATATAATTATTTTAGAGGGAATGCTTTTCAAATGAAAGTATAATAATAGAAGTCACATCTCAACTGAGCTATCTCATTGTCTCTCCGACGCAATGCTTAACCTCCTTTGCTCCACTAAGAGCCTCCACGGGTTGGATCGAATGGTAAAGTGCCTGATCGATTTCGTCGAGATCACAGGTTCGAGAGTCGCCAGTTACGCACGGGGATAAAATCATGGTCTGCTGGCATTAATTCTCTCGACCTCAGGCGCCTGACCACACCAGTGATAATCGTGATTTATCTCCCTCTGAAAACTTATGGGGTCGGGACCAAAGAACCGCTAAGATGATGGTTCTACTTTTTTTTTTTTCATCCTTTGCCCCTTTAAGGAGCTTTTTGCTATCATATTTAATTTAAGCTATTATAGAGATTTTAACCATTTGCATTAAAAAAATTATCTTCCTAAATGAACTTGGTCATAAATATTCATCTTAATACTCAAGACGTTCATCCCGTGATGGATAAATCAGTAATTCCATGCAATTCCACTCCTAAAATAACTCAAACATTTGATACTGACAACTATCATTTCCCTATTACTTGGCTAACAATGCACTACCTAACTCTAATGTACTAACTTGATTGATATCCATGAAGACTTTTGCCAATATACTGTGAGGAAAGACAATTGGTGGTCACATAATTAAAAGAGGTTCATGAATGAAGTCTTTTGGCAATATATAGTCAATGATTATGTTATTCCAAAATTGATTTCTTCCAACTCCATCTAGTATGTATAGCCATCATTGATCATGAAAAAAAAAACTTGGTTTTAAATACTCTTACATTCATATAACAAATTAATTGTGCGAGTGTATTTCACATTCAAAAAATAGTTGGTGTTGACAATCTTTCAACATTTTAGTTGGTAATTAAAGTAAAATGTAAAAGAATTATACAAACCACCCATAAGATATTAATTTCATTGATATTTGATTTTTCTCCAAACATTTCAAAGATGAACAAGCATAACTCATTATCCTTCTCATAATTTATCAATGGTACATGCAGAGTTAATTATCTTAGCCAGTACTAAATCTATTTATCCTTATCTTAATTGCTACCCAAACTTTGTTATACATTTTGTCTATCATTTGAAAATAGAAATTCCTCCATTCTTTCTTGAACAGCAAGATGATAAACACACTCCATAATCCAGTAACATATCCTACAAAGATGCCAAGGTGAAGTGATAACAACTGTGATGTATTGTTCTGATATCTTTCAGCTGTTAAATTGTTTCCATTATAATCAGAGCAATTCTCATGGATGATATCTCCACAAAGATAAGCATTTCCTTTGTAAATTGATGCAACTTCTAGTGTCTGAAGTTGATTTCCTGAAGGAATTCGCCCTGATAAATTGTTGTAAGAAAGGTTCAAATGACTTAAAGTAGTCAATGCTGATAAACTTTGAGGAATAACACCAGATAAATTATTGAATGATAAATCCAAAGTTTCCAATGATATCATCCCATCTATAGTATATGGAATCTTGCCTTTTAAATTGTTCCTTGACAAATTGAATGTTTGAAGCCCGGCTAAAGATCCTACTGTTATAGGAATCTCACCGATAAGACTATTATTTGAAAGATCTATAATCTTGACCAAGTAAAGAGTGGATGAAAAGATATATTCAGCTCCCTTGGTGACAATTGATATACTATCATTTTCTACTAACCGAGCATAATCATCTCCTTTTTGAATTGAAGCTATCATAAGCATTGCTCTTGTTGTGGATGCCACGCATTGAAATTGCCAAAGGAGTATGGTATTTCCCCCGATAAATTATTATTGGCCAGATCAAGAATTTGAAGATCCTTCAATTCTCCCAGATTAGGAGGAATAATGCTAGAAAACATATTTGATCGTAATTTGAGAATAGTTAATTCTGACCAGCTTTGTCCAATCCACATAGGTATGCTTCCTGAAAATTTGTTATCAGCAAGATCAAGATCAAGTAGCCTGCTGCAATTTCGCAATGACAATGGAAGATGTCCACTCAGACCATTATTGTTTAACTGCAAGGACTCTAAGCCAATCAAATTTCCAAGGGACCTCGGAATCGTCCCGGTGAGCTTGTTGTTTCCCAACTTAATAAAGTTAAGCCACTTAGCTTCTTCCTGCCAACACTTGGGAATCTCACCAGATAATTGATTGTTGGATAAATCCAAGCTCTGTAGTTTCAAATTACAAATATAAGACGGTATGCTCCCATTAATCTGATTATTTGACAGCATTAAGACAGAGAGAGAGAGAGGTGAGCTTTCCGATGACGAAAGATAAAAGGATGTTGATGGTAATGGCCCTGAAAAGTTATTAAAAGATAGGTCTAGCACCCACATTTGAGTAAATTCCCAACGAGGAATAAGTCCTTCCAGTTTATTATGGCTTAGAACAAAAAACTCAATTAGTGGCATGCATTCTAAGGATGAGGGCAAAGTGCCACTAATTTTGTTATGAGAAAGATCAAAAGTATCTATGCTGGCAGACGAAATATTCCAAAACCAATTAGGCAAGTTGTCCTCGATGCTTGTATTTGACAAAATCAACTCGAATATGGATTTCTGTGAGCGAAGCCAGTGTGCAAATCTAGGACCTACTGTACAAGAGGCCAAGTCAATCCATCCTAGTTGAAAAGGAGGGACCCAGTCATAGTCTAAGGAAATGGTAATTCGAGAGTTGTCCCTTAAGTATAATAACTTTAAGTTGGTTAGGTTTGCAAGATGGGGTTCTGAGACAACACTCACTAAAGAGTTATAAGAGAGATCTAGCATCTGTAAGTTGGAAAGCTTCCAAATATCGCTAGGTATGAGACCTGAAAGTGAATTTGTAGAAAGGTAAAGCATTGTTAGACTAGTCAAATTCCCAATTTGAGAAGGTATTTGACCATTAAGTGAACACTGAGAAAGAGATAATGATTGTAGACTACTTAAATTTCCAATGATTGTGGGTATAGAGCCGGTAAGATAATTACTATCAAGGTAAAGTTCTGTTAGGTGAGACAATGCCCCAATTTCTGTAGGTATGGGACCAAAAAGAGAGCTTTCAAAGAAATTAAGAGTTGACAGTTTGGTAAGGTTCCATAACCAATTAGGCCAAGTGGAGTTGAAGTCATTGCTAGCTAGTCCAAGAGTTATGAGTGAAGTAAGGTTGAGATGAGAATTAAATAAAGAGGGGATGTAATTAAGATCACAAAACTCCAAATGGAGTTCTCTTAGGGAAGGGAGCATGTTGACCTCCGAGAACCAACTTTGAGAGACTGTGCTGAGATTCACAGAGTTAAGGTTGAGGTACCTTAAAGAAGAGAGACTTGAGAGCCAATCCAAACGAGGAGCAATTGGAGTCGGATACCTTCCTGACTCCAAACCAAGATGACAAAGGCTCGACAAATTGCCAAGTTGAGAAGGAATAACTCCACCAAAATTGGACTGATAAAGCTCAAGAAACTTGAGCTTCTGAAAAGAACCAATAAAATGTGGGATAGGAGTGCCTTCGAAGTCATTCCAACTTAGATTCAACCGCTCCAACCGAGTCAAGTTCAACAAAGAAGGACTCAGCATCTCACCTTGCAGAGCCGTATGGATTGTTTGCTCATTATCAGCATTTGGATTTTGAAGGTTGAGCTCCACAACATGCTGGCCTCCGAACAAACTTGCGTTGTTGGTCTTGCATACGACGCCGCTCCATTTGCAGCAGTCGATATGTGGAGACCAAGAGGCTAAACGGAGGGAAGGGTCTTTGACGTTGGCTTTGAAGGCTAGCAGGGCGTCCCGTTCCACTTCCGAGCAGCCCCTTGTAGGCGTTGCTACTGCTGCTTCTTTGAAAGAAAAGGCAAGGCTCATAAGCCCACAAAGCATCACAGAGAAGTAGAGCAAATGCAGATGCATAGCGTTCATCGAATTAATCTGGTAAACTACTTGCTACTTTCCTTGAAGGGGGATTGCAATAGCTTATTGTTTAATATATATGCGCATCTGATTCAATGTTTTCTATTGATTACTTTTCCAAGTCTTCCCATGCGGTCGTCTCCGTTGAAATCTGCGAGCCCGTCGACGGTCGATCGGTGTCTTTTATGTACATAATAAAGACACGCACCAAGTGGACTTGGCCATTATCATTCAATTCTCAAAAAAAGACATATATCGTCCTTATTGTGACGGTAGAAAGCAATCCCAACACAAAAGAGATAAACATCTACGTGGCAGAGGAAATTGCCAGTCGTCTCGATTAGATCCCTCCTCCCGTACGTATTAATTGCGGAGTATAACGACTTTTCTTGTAACCTTGAATTAGTTTCCTTAACTAATTAATTATGAATTAAATTGAGACAAAGATGATTATTTGACTAATCAATAGATCATCTTAAATTCATAACAATTTTTCTCCTCTATAAAACTCCTAGACTTTAAAATTTTAAAAGATTTCAAAATTTAGAGTGTCGTGCGTCGTTTTAAATTGTAGGTGGTTATATTTTAAAAGGCAAACAATCAACACTAAGTATTTGAGTGAAATAATATCATTTTAAAGAGAAATTTTTTTGTATCTTGGTATCGATTTTAAAACTCTTATCTGAAAAGATAAATTTATCTAAAAAAATATGCCGATATTGAAGAGATGTTTTGATCACTAATAATATTAAATGGATAATTTATAAAACTAAATTGGTAATCGATAAAACTTTAATATATATGTGCATCATCTCAACCTAGCTAGCTTTTCTGTGGGAAACTTATGGAAACTTGTCAGCGTATTCAATACGCATCTGATTAAGTGTTTTCCATTGTTTACTATTCCAAATCTTCTCCCGTGGTCGTTTCTGTTGAAATTTGCAAGCCCATGAGTGTTTTTTAAATCTTAATTTATTTATCAAATTAAGATTTTATTTTATTATTACATATGTTATTTAAATCTGTAATATATTACAGATGTTTATTTATCAAATTTGCAAGCCCATGGGTGTTTTTTAAATCTTAATTTTATTATTAAGATTTTATTTTATTATTTATTTATCAAATTTGCAAGCCCATCTGATTAATAATATTTTATTTTATTATTAGTAATAATTAAAATTGTATTTTAAAAATATACAAATGGCTATAATTAAATTAACATTCATAACTTAATTAAATATTAAATTAGAATTGTAAATTAAATTAAATTAAAAATCATTAATTCATTAATTATAAATGAATTAAATTAAAAATACTAATTAATTAAACTATTAAATAAAAATTATATAGAGATATTATATAATGAATAGTAGATTTTTCTATTTGTAACGTGGATATAATATATTAAAAATAAAAAAATTTGAAATTTAATCATTAGAGATATTTTAATAGATTTATATAATTTTTATATAATATCTATATATTATATTGAAAATTATAAAAAAAAATCTCTTTTTAAAAATTTAATTATTACAGATGTCCTGCATATATCTGTCGTACATATCAATCCCAACTCAAGAGATATAAATATCTAAGTGATAGAGAAGACTCTTGTGGCTTTAATCGAATAAATCCTTCGTGTCCATTACTTGTGCACCTAAAAGTCAAACGTCGACGATAAAAACTTACCGAATAGTGAGGTAGGATAGGCGATTCTCATTATTGCTGAATTTTGACTTGGTCAGTGCATTGGAAACCACTTGCAACTTTCTGATTTTTCGATCGATAAATTTTTTTTTATAAAACTGTCGGTCATTTAGATTCGATGTTATCACATTTATTTATTTATCTTTGTAATTGGCTATGGCAATTCAGCAAGTTCCCATCTGTTTCACAGATATCATTACACTGACAAAGCACTTAATCCACATATATCAAATTGTTGGGATAACATTTCAAACTAGACCTAATATTGTGTAAGTTTACACTGGAATTAAATTAATTAAAACAAAAGAACACATTCTCAAGCACTTGCAATCAACCAATGCAAAAAAATTAAAGCCAAAATTACACTCATGGGCACTTGCTCACGAGTCATTTGTTTTTAGTATAAATCGAATCCTAAATTTGCACTTTCATATAGGTACACACACAAAACAATATACAGAGAATATATATATATATATATAAATCCATCCTACGTAGATATTTTATTACTTTGGTACATAAATAAAAAGGATGCTGATATTAGAATTATCAATATATAATAATAGATCATGAATTGAACATTAATAATATATATAAAATACATGATTTTTTAGTAAAGGGCGCACCTGAAAATTAGGAATTACCAAAAGACATACTGAAGTTTCCTTTTTACCAAAGGGCGTATCAATTGTAGTGATCTTCCTCTTATACCCCTCCCGTCAAGATTTCTCTTTCTCTCTCTTTTTCAGTTAGAATTCGGAGACATCTGAACCCACTTTTTTAGACTTTTCAATTTAAAATAATATATTGTGGGAATCAACTAAAAAACGTAAGGCAAACAAAGAAAAAATATTTCAGTTAAAAGAAACATCTCTTCCAGTATGATTTCAGAAATGTAAAGAGATGTTTGTTTATATTTGATTAATATAAATTAATATATTAAATAATATATTAATATATAAAAAACCTATCACACCATATGATTTCAGGTTCAGACCCACATAGAGCCTAAAGTCAAATGACTTCAGGCCCACGCAGGGTCTGAAGTCATTTGACTTCAGGCCCAGCGTGAACTCAAATTTTTTTCATTTTAAAAATATTTTTTATAATATTTAATCATGATTTATTAAATTAATTATTTATAGGGTAATCTATTATATAATTCTACAAGTTGTAACAAAATCCTCTCATTTTATTGAAATATTCAGGTATGATTAAAACATGCATATATTTGTTTAAACTTGAAATAAGAAGGTTCCATCTGGATACTACCTAAATACACAATGCATAGCAAAATTGGGTTCCTTGCAGATCATCAACTCATATTTTCAGAATTTGTTGCGATAGGACTTTTGTAGGTCCATCAGTGGGTTTCGGTGGAAACCCACTAATGGACCTAAGATATTTGAATTTCTCAATACTCGATATCACTAGTTAGAGTTGAGCTAGGAGATTGTATTTGTGGTGTCTAAACTTAGTCCTAATGAATATCAATTATGTTCTCATACTGTATTAGTTGGCACAGAACGATGCAGTAACAATGCAGAATCATAGCTTATTTTAGTAAATCATTCTTATATCTTTAATTTTACTCATCAATATATTTTATTATCTATCTTAATTATTTTTTGTATTTATAAATTTTATTTATAAGGAATTACAAAGAAAGAAATAAATATATAATATTAATAAATATATACAATTTATAGAGTAAAAATATAATAAATGAATATAATTCAAATCATGTCATCAATACAAACACATGAGCAATCCATAGAGTTTATATCAAATCCATATCACAAATATTCCCCAAATCCCAGAACACAAGGAGACTACTCACGAGACATGGAGAAGAAATCAAAGATTCCAAGAAATAAGCAACTAAGACACCAATCTATCAAAAGAGAGATGTTTATCCTTCGCAATGGAGAGTCTTTAGAACCAATCCAAACTCGAGTGATGAAGGAGAGCGTCGAAGATCATCCTCGAGTCATAGGAGAGCGCCCGAAATGAAAGGGGTGGCCAAGAGTGGTATATATCTCTCCAAGGGGAAACTTCCTCTCCAAGCAAAGGATAGGAGCTCCCCTTTTATAGCAGGGGTCGCACGTCCCCACCCTGGGTGTGCACAGGCTGCGCCAAGGTGGCACAACCCTGCCATTTCACATGTAGCATCTGGGACATGGGTTGTGCCAGGGTGGTACGACCCTACTGTGTGCTGCCTTTGTCTAAGTGTGCAGGAGCTTAAGTGCGAAAGAAGTCGAGCGTAAGACGTAGTGGACAAGAAGGATTGCATAAGGAACTGAGCTGACGAGCTCGATGCATCCAAGGGATGCGGAAGCTGCGGAAGAGTACACCGGTGGAGCGAGAAGAATGTGCACGATGTCCGAGGGACGAGAAGCCGGAAGGAAGGATGCTCGAGGGGTGAAAGGCCGGAGTCGGGTTCGGGTGAGTCTAACTCCGGTTGGCCAGAAATCACTTAAGAAGACCTGCTAGAGACTGGTCAGTAAGTTGCTGACCAAAAGTCACTCGGGTGATCCTATGCACAGGGGTGGTCGTATGCATAGGGGCGCCCGAGCACTCGGGCGCCTATGTGCATACAAGCGTCCGAGAGCAGTTTTTATACACCTAGCTATCCATTTGCGAACGTTGCGTATCGGATAACGCACAAGCCACGTGTCAAGCGCCCTCAACCACTCGGGCGCCCCTATAGTTCCACATGAGCAATCGGATAGAATTGACTAGGGTTATAAATAGGCCCCAGAGCTCAGTTCCAAATCATCCATGAATGCATACGAATTTCTTCTTGTTTTCTAGCTTCTGACTTGTGCTACAAAGTCTGTAAAAGGCTTCTCTACCAGAAAGAGATTTTAATAGTGTGCTTTAACCATCTTGGATTAGCAACCACCCAGGTTGCAACCAAGTAATTTTTCGTGTCCTAGCCTTTTACTAGTTTAATTAGTTTATCTTTAATTTAATTTATTATTGCGACTAATCTGAAATCATTGAGTTGTACAAAAGATTTATTTTATTTTTACAGGGGCAATTCACCCCCTTTCTTGTTGGTCCACATCAATCTCACAAGTAATATCAGAGCTAGGACGCCGCAGAAAAACTAACCGCCAACTGTAGTAAATTCTAAAAAATGGTTGGACCAATGATCTACCCACCGAATTAAGTTTGAGAGGGAGTTCACAGCATGTAAGAGGAAGATGAAGATATTTTTTACTACTGATTATGAATTATTACTGACAATGAAAAATGATTTTCAGCTCCGAAAGATAATGAAGGAATGATTAAGGAACCTGATTCCTGGAACAAGAAGTAGCAAGCAGATGCTATAGTGAATGGAAAGGTGGAATTCCATCTACTGATCGTCCTCCCCAAAAAAGATGTCAATTGAATCGGGAAGTACGACTCAGCAAATGAACTTTGGGAAAAATTCCTGGAATTGCATGAATGCACCTCGGAGGCAAAACTGACACAACGAGATATTCTTCGAAGCCAGCTTACTAACCTCCGAATGGAAGACGGACAATCAGTTGCCCAACTGCACGCCAAGGTAAAAGAGCTAATCACGAGCCTTGAGAACCTTGGTGAAAAAGTAACAAATCGTGACGCTCAATGATACACACTAAATGCTTTCCGAGAATCCCGGATTAGATCTCAGTAATCGACGCGTACTTCATATCAAAACACCTTTAGTCAAGTACTCTAGAATAACTCTTTTCAATTTTTGAGCTTTACGAATCTCAGTGTGTAGGGAAGAGCAGGAAAACGTACAACATCGCTCTGAACGCGAGGAAAAACCATGAGGAGTTGTCAACGGACGATGAAAATACAACGGAGATGGTAAAAAGCCTTAAAAGTTTCATTAAAAAGGCTAATAAATTTTCAAAGTTTTAGGGCAAAAGGCGATCTCCGAAGAAACGTATAGTCCGATGATATAACTGCAAACAGGAGGGTCATTTAAAAAACCAGTGTTCCAAACTCAAGAACCAGCTAAAGAAGAAAAAGGCACTGAAGGCCACCTAGGACAAGACCTCGTCTGATGAATCAGAAACTGAAGAATACGCTAGGCTTACACTAATGGCAAGTCATCAAAAGAAGAGCACTAAAGAAGGGGGAGCTATGTCAAAAGAAAGTAGCGACGAAGGGGGAATCCCTCTTTTCGAAAGCGATCCGGTAAGTGAGGTATATTTTCTCCCTTACGATCAATTATATTCTGGAATAAAAGTAATGCTTAAAACAAACTGTAAATTAGAAAAAGAGAATCGAGAATTGGAAAATGAAAATGTTAATTTGAAAAACTTAGTTGAAAAATTAGAATTTGATATTGCATGTTTACGACAAAGGAAAAATAGTTATCCTAATAATTTGAACTGGTATATTAAAAATCACAGGGCCAACTTAGAAAAGTACCCAAGAATTATATTCCTCCCAAATTTTTAATTAACCTTGTAGATAGGAACTTATTTTGGGTTCCTAAGTCATTTTTAAATTAATTTTTAGTCATTGTATGTTTTAGTGCTATCAAGAAACATAGTAACATTTTTTGTTAAAACAATTTTTTATCACTCTTCATTATTACCTTCTTTGAAAAAAGGTTGTCAGTCATATTTTGCTTTGATAAAATCATGGTTATATTTTTTTCTCAATACACGAATATTTTTTCTAGTTATTTCAAATTTTTGAGATTTTTTGAATATTTTTTCGAATATTAATGATTTTGCGTTCGAAATTCAAATTTTAAATTTTAAAAATAGATGAAAAAATTTATTTTCCCAGATCTGATTTTTTTCGGATCTAGATATGATCAGTAGACTTAGTAAATTTTATATGATTTTTTTGAATAGTTTTTAAATTTTAAATATTTATTCTTACAAAATTCTACTCTGTCAGTATTTAATTTATTTTTGGACTTAGATAAAGTTTTTAAAGTAGAAAATTTTTGTATGAGATTAAAACTCTATTTTTCGCTTATACAAAACTTTTTAGATTTAAAAAATATTTTTATGATTTTTTATGAATTTTTTATTGAAATTTGATTTATAATTTTAAATTTCGAGAAAAAATTATTTTTATCAAATCCGATTTTTTTAGATCTACTCATCATTTGTTGACTTAAATATAATTTTTTCGATTTTTTTTATAATTTTGAATTTTAAAAATTCAATCTTGAAAACTTTTAATCTCAAAATATTTGATTATTTTCGATTATAGAAAATTTATTTCATTTCAAAATTTTTGACTTGTTCTCAAATATTTTATTACACTTGCTCATAAATTTGCAAAAAAATTTCAATGAAAATATTTTGAAATTCACATTTTTTTTCTTTTCCCTTTGCCTACTCTTATTTTTGTGCCTCAATTTTTTATTATAATCAAGGGGGGAGACTAGCTTAAGTTCAAGGGGAGATTGTAGTTTTAAATTGCAATATTTCTTTTATGCTTAATTGTCTTAGTTAGTGTTATTGTTTTTTTTTAACCCTAATTGAACCTGGGATGATGCACATCAAAAATAGGGAGATTGTTGGTACCCCAGTTGGTTTTGATGTGATCAACTATGTTAGGTTAAACCCTGTTGTGTTTTTGATCTCTTTGTCTAAGTGTGCAGGAGCTTAGGAGGGAGGAAGTCAAGCGAAAGATGTAGTGGACAAGAAGGATTGCACAAGGAAGTGTGCCGACGGGCTCGGTGCATCCGAGGGACGCGAAAGCTGCGGACGAGTACACCGGTGGAGCGAGAAGGACGTGCGCGATGTTCGAGAGATGAGAAGCTAGAAGGAAGGATAGGGGCAAAAGGCCGGAGTCGGGTTTGAGTGAGCCTAACTCCAGGTGGCCAGTAATCACCCAAAAATGGAGACTGGTCAGCAAGTTGCTGACCAAATGTCACACGGGCGCCCTTGTGCATACAAGCGCCCGAGTGCAGTTTTTATCTACCTAGTTAGCCGTTTGCGAACATTGCACATCAGATAACGCACAAGCCATGTGTTAGGCGCCCCTATAGTGTCACGTCAGCAATCAAATAGAATTGACCGGTGCTATAAATAGGTCCCCAAAACTCAGTTCCAAATCATCCATGAAAGAATACAAATTTCTTCTTTTTTTCTAGCTTCTGTCTTGTGCTACAAAGTCTGTAAAAGGCTTCTCCGCCAGAAGGAGATTTTGATAGTAAGCTACAACCGTCTTGGATTAGCAACCACCCCGATTGCAACCAAGTAACTTTCTGTGTTCTAGCCTTTTAATAGTTTAATTAGTTTATCTTTAATTTAATTTATTGTTGCAACTAATCTGAAATCATTGTGAGCCGTACAAAAGATTTATTTTATTTTACAAGGGTAATTCACCGCCTTCTTGTTAGTTCACATCGATCTCACAAGTATTATCAGAGCTAGGACGCCACAGAAGGGCTAACCGCTAGCTGCAGCAAAATCTAAAAAATGGTTGGACCAGTGATTTACTCCCTGAAGTTTGAGGGGGAGTTCACAACATGGAAGAGGAAGATGAAGGTATTTTTTACTATCGATTATGAATTATTACTCACAATGAAAAATGATTTTTCAGCTTCGAAAGATAATGAAGGAAAGATTAAGGAACCCGATTCTTGTAACAAGAAGGAGCAAGCAGATGCTATAGTGAACGGAAAGGCGAAATTCCATCTGCTGATCGTCCTCCCCGAACAATATGTCAATCTAATCAGGAAGTACGACTCGACATAGGAACTTTGAGAAAAGTTTCTGGAATTGCACGAAGGCACCTCGGAGGTAAAATTGGTGTGACGAGATATCCTTCGAAGCCAGCTTACTAACCTCCGAATGGAAGACAGACAATCAGTTTCCCAATTGCATGCCAAGATAAAAGGCTAATCACGAGCCTTGAGAACCTCGGTGAAAAAGTAACAAATCGCAACGCTCAACGATACACACTAAATGCTTTCCCGAGAATCTCGGATTGGACATCAGTAATTGACGTGTACTGTGTTGATGCCAGTCTGGCCTGGTTGTTGTTTTGGTGTTTGACAATGATTTAAGTTTGGTTGAATGAAATTTGGGTTAAGTCCAGGTGGATCTGGGAGATCGCACGCTGGCATGGAAAAAGTCCTAACTTGGAGAGTTGGGTGAAAAGTCCTAGCTTGGAGGGCTAGGTGAAAAGTCCTAACGTGGAGCGTTAGGTGAAAAGTCTCAACTTGGAGGGTTAGGTGATTGGTCAAAATCCCGGTGAGTGAAGTCGGGTCCTGGTGAGTGAAGCCAGGTGATGGAAATCCCGGTGAGTGAAGCCGGGTCCTGGTGAGTGAAGCCAGGTGATGGAAATCCTGGTGAGTGAAGCCGGGTCCTGGTGAGTGAAGCCAGGTGATTGAAATCCTAGTGAGTGAAGCTAGGTTGAAATCCCGATGAGTGAAGCCGGGTCCCGGTGAGTGAAGCCGGGTGACTGAAATCCTAGTGAGTGAAGCTAGGTTGAAATCCCGGTGAGTGAAGCCGGGTCCCGGTGAGTGAAGCCGGGCGACTGAAATCCTAGTGAGTGAAGCTAGGGTGAAATCCCGGTGAGTGAACCTGGGTCCCGGTGAGTGAAGCCGGGTGACCGAAACCCTGGTGAGTGAAGCCAGGTCCTAGCTTGGAGGGCTAGGTTGAAGTCCCAGTGAGTGAAGCTGGGCATGGCACGAGTCAGAGAAGGGTTGGAGGCTTGTTCTCGTGACTTAGAGTGCATTTGGGCTTGCCTGGATCGGTCTGGTGACCAATCAGGGAAGTTGGCACGATGCTCCTTCGTGGATCGGTCTGGTGACCGATCCAGCGATGACTGATCGGTCTGGTGACCGATCAGGGAGTATGCGTTTCACTCACTGAATGACTCCTGATCAGTCTGGTGACCGATCAGGGAGCTCACAAGTGGGTTGAGTTCCCTTGCTGATCTGCTCCTGATCGGTCTGGTGACCGATCAGGATCACTGTGTAGATCGTTCTGGTGAACGATCCAGCATCGCAGGTTCCTCTCTATGACCAATCAGGATGGAGCCTGATTGGTCTGGAAGCATCCTGATCGGTCTGGTGACCGATCAGGCTGGAGCCTGATCGGTCCGGTGACCGATCAAGGATCATACAGTGGGTTTTGGGAACCTTACTGCTCGACTTCTGATCGGTCTAGTGACTGATCAGGGATACTGTTCAGATCGGTCTAGAGAACGATCAAGTGTCGCGAAATTCTCCTTATGACCGATCAAGATGGAGCCTGATTGGTCTGGGAGCAGCCTGATAGGTCTGGTGACCGATCAAGCTGGAGCCTGATCGGTCTGGTGACCGATCAGGAGCAGAACTTTAATTCAAATACGCTGTCAGAAGCTCTGATCGCGCTGTTTTCTCTGTCGATTCTCTGATACACTGCTGATATATGTTGATATGAGTTGCTAAGCTTTATTGGAGTGTGCAGGCTTTACAGGGATGATTCAAACATTGGAGGAGAGTCAATGGGAGGCTTTCCTTAGAGCAGGTTTGGCTGTTTCCTTGTTTCAGGTCTCAACGGCGTCTGGAGAGCAGCTGACAACTGACGGAGGCTCAGCTGGAGAGGGTCTTCAGTGGACTGAGTGCTCAGGGAGTCAGGGGGCTAGGCTGTGGCTTCAGTGGATGCTGATGGAGAGCTTGATGATGGGAGCAGATGCTTAAGACGAGGCTGGAAGCAGAGGAGCGACAACGGGAAAACAAACAGGAACTTGAGGAGTTTGGCTGGGCTGTGTGTTGTGCTCTCTGTTGCTTGGTGCTTGAGCGTTCTTGTTTCATCTTTGTGAGCTATCCTTCTCTTAGTCTCGTGAGCTTATCTTGTATCCTATTGAGACACTTGTGGAGAGGTTTCTCCACCGAGAAGGAGACGCTGTTTTATCCGGGTCACCGGGGCTTGATCTGCCGACGATCAAGGGATCACCCACCTTACGGGCACGCCAAGGAGTAGGGGCAAGTTATCCCCGAACCTTGTAAACGATCCTTGTTAGCGATCCTTAGTTTGTATTCTTTGTTTCTGCATTTCTGTTAAGATTGTTTCTCTTCGTATGCTTTGTTTCCGCTGTTGCTAACTTAAGTGCAGAGAACGATTTCAAAAGAGGAACTTGTGGGTATCTGGCTATATTCACCCCCCCCCCCTCTATAGCCATCCGGGTTCCAACAAGTGGTATCAGAGCTTGGGGCTCTGTTCACGGCTTAACATCCGAGAGCTTACAACAAGATGGCTGGAAGAGAAGGATTGAGCACAAACCGACCTCTATTTCTCGACGGCACTGATTTTTCATATTGGAAGTCAAGGATGGAGTTCTATCTCAAAACCAACATGAGCTTGTGGTTCTCTGTCAAAGAGGGGTTTTCCCTTCCAAAGGATAATGAAGGAAAGGAGCTTGAGTTTTCCAAGTGGTCAGCTGAGCAAATCCGGAAGGGGGAAGCCAATGCCAAAGCTATTGTCACCTTGCAATGTGGGATGACGAAGGAGGAGTTGATCAAGGTGGGTCCTTTTACAAGTGCTAAGGATCTTTGGAACAAAATCATTGAGCTCCACGAAGGAACTCAAGACACCCGAATAGCCAAGAAGGACCTCCTTCACAGTCAACTCCAAAATCTGTCCATGGAAGAAAATGAAAAGGTAAGTGAACTCCATGGAAGATTCAAAGAGATCCTCAATGGCCTCCACTCCATCAATGAGAAGGTAGAAAACCGGGATCTAGTAAGGTTAGTTCTAAAAGCTTTTCCAAGGAATACATTGTGGTCATCCATGGTGGATGTCTACAAGGTTTCCAAGGATCTTTCTTTAGTTAAGTTAGAAGATCTATTTTGTGAAATGGAACTACATGAGATCTCTAACCAAAGCCAAAAGGAGAAAGGGTTGGCTTTTGTGGCATGTGACAGGAAGAAGAAGAAGGAGAAGGAAGAGGAAAAGAACCACTGTCATGTGGCTCTCGTAGCCTTAGAAGAATCATCCAATGAGAGCAGTGATGAATCAAGTGACTCCTCAACCGCGCCTTCATCATTTTCGGATGATGAAGAGGTAATTTCTCCCGAGCTAGATAAGTGTTATAGAGTAATAGCTTGCTTGACAAACATGCTCAAAAGGTCTAAGAACAAGATTAAATCCTTGAGATTAGAGGTAGAAAAATTGAAAACCTCTAAGGATGAGGATGCTAATGATTTTCATGATGACTTGCATGTTAAGACCCTTGAAAATGAAAATAAGGACTTGAAGAGCGAAGTTGAAAACCTCAAGAATGTTCTTGAGAAGTTTTCAACAAGCTCTAAAACATTAGATATGATACTCAACTCACAAAGGGCGATGTACAACAAGGTTGGTTTGGGTTACCAACCTAAAGAACCTAGTGTCTTATCTTTAATGTCACGAACCTATTTTAGATCATCAAATGATTCTAAGGTTCGAAAAGTCAAAAAGAAATTGACTAAGGCATGGGTGCCAAAGTCATTCATTGTAGACTCTTTAGGTCCCAAAATTTGGGTACCTAAAACTTCTATCTTTAGAATTGTATAAGCATTATTTGAGGGGGAGCATCTATCAACATGGGAGGTTAATATTTGGTGCTCCAAACCCATGACCAAAGGCAAAATTGTCATTCACATGGATGGTTATGGAAAATTCGAATTAAATGCTTTGAACTCCATTGTTTTAAATCTTATGACAATATAATCCCTTGGCTAGTGATTTTTATGATATTCATGTGTTAAAATACTTAGTCATGGTATAATCTACTTTAGTATTTAAGTTCTTCCATGATCAAGTATGCCATGATTTTCTTGTATGTATTATGCCAACATGAAGAACACATGGTTTGTGAAAATCACTATGAAAATCTCACAATACATGATTAGACAAAGAACATGAGTTTAAGGCCTAGGCTTAAGCTTTTCTTATTATTTTGGAGATGAACCTAGATGAGTATGCCATGACTTTGGTGTTTGGATGATTAACATTAATCTATGACATGCCCATTTTGATTAAGAACAATATCAACACATAGCTTAAATTGATCATGATGTGAAATAAGCATGTTTTGGAATTTTGATCATCCATTGGAATTGGCACAAACCTAATTTTGGTTAAGAACAACATGATCACATAGGTTATGATGTTTTAAGTTCCATGACTTGTTTGATTTCCCACTGATCATGCCTTGGCACACATAGACTTCATTCATGTATTGATGTTGATAAATAGCAAAATGCATCCATGCTATCCATGATTATAAACCTCCTGTTCAAATGATGGTATGCATACCTGTCTTGGAATTTTGATACAAACATGTTTTGACATTCAAGTTCATGCTTAGAGCATACTTATCATGCTTTGACATAAATCTGTTTTGAAAACTCAAGATCATGCCAAGAACATGCTTAGAACATAATTGATCACTCAACCTAGTGATGGTATATTGATCCATGGAAATTCTTAATGCTTGATATGGAATGAAGCTTAGTTAAGAGACCCAAATCAGATTGCTTGTTTTGATTAAATGATTTATGGTTAATGGAACTCATTTAGGGAGTAAATCTGATTGTATTAGGGATTAGAGTGATTAAGAGTTGAAACGAACTTGTTTCTGAAACTGATCAGTTTCAGAAACCATTCTGTATCATCCCTGATCTGTCCACCGACCGATCAGGGGTGCTTCTGATTGGTCTGGTGACCGATCAAACCAACTTTGATCAAGGAGCTCCCAGATGATTCCAAATTGATCCAAAACCTCCTCAAGTCAATCTCTTCTCATTGTATCAGTGTAATGATCATACCACACACAAATCTGATACAAACCAAGTACAATTGAAACATACTTGATCATCCATTGGCACAAACCTGGTACTAAGGGAGCACAAAATTGTTCAAGTAATACAAACCTGGTACTTAATAGTGATTTGATACAAACCTATGTTGGAATGTTCAAATTCATAAGAAAGGGTTTGTTGATTCATGACTCTTATTCTTAATGTCGTATTTCGGAATTGTTTCTGAAATATCGAATATTACTAGAGTCTACTCCCCGGTTATGGAATGCAAATTGTTAATGCAGTCTAATCAGGAACGTATCAGAGTTTCAGGAATTTTTCTGAAATCTGATCGCTCCCCAAACTAATCAGATATCCTTCTGTATCACGTAATCAATAGACCTAGTTGGTCACGGAGACCAATCAGGACTATGTTTCAGATACAGTTGCATTCCTTACTTGTCCTATGAAGCATATACGTATTTGACCATGATATACTTCTGTAAATGTCTTCACATGGAAATCCAAGTGTTAATTCAGTCCGATCTTGAACGAATCAGAATTACAGAAATTTTTCTGAAAATTGATCATTCATAGATAAATCAGAAATTTTTCTGTATCGATCATCAGTCTGATGGAACTGCGATAATTATTGTCATATGATGCATATACATTGTTGCCATGATACATTTATGGTATATGTCTCTCATATGCAATTCAAAAATAATCCTTTGACTTACTTATGAAACATATACATGCTTGACCATGATATTATTCGGTATATGTTTTCATGTGCGATTCAAAAAATTATCCTTTGATTATTCTGGGTTTGGGGAGAGACCCTTGGTTGAGGGGGAGTTTGATGTTTAAACTTAATAACCATACCCTTTTCGATGTTTGACAAAGGGGGAGAAAATGACTGATTAAGTTTATGGTTATTATAGGGGGAGGATCATGATTCCCTTATGAGAATTGAACGGACTTCAATTGATTGATACCTAAACTTAAATCAGGTTGTCAAACAACAAAAAGGGGGAGATTGTTGATGCAGTCTGGCCCGATTGTTGTTTTGGTGTTTGACAATGATTTAAGTTTGGTTGAATGAAATTCGGGTTAAGTCCAGGTGGATCTGGGAGATCGCACGCTGGCATGGAAAAAGTCCTAACTTGGAGAGTTGGGTGAAAAGTCCTAGCTTGGAGGGCTAGGTGAAAAGTCCTAACGTGGAGCGTTAGGTGAAAAGTCCCAACTTGGAGGGTTAGGTGATTGGTCAAAATCCCGGTGAGTGAAGCCGGGTCCTGGTGAGTGAAGCCAGGTGATGGAAATCCCGGTGAGTGAAGCCGGGTCCTGGTGAGTGAAGCCAGGTGATTGAAATCCTAGTGAGTGAAGCTAGGTTGAAATCCCGAAGAGTGAAGTCGGGTCCCGGGGAGTGAAGCCGGGTGACTGAAATCCTAGTGAGTGAAGCTAGGTTGAAATCCCGGTGAGTGAAGCCGGGTCCCGGTGAGTGAAGCCGGGTGACTGAAATCCTAGTGAGTGAAGCTAGGGTGAAATCCCGGTGAGTGAAGCCGGGTGACCGAAACCCTGGTGAGTGAAGCCAGGTCCTAGCTTGGAGGGCTAGGTTGAAGTCCCAGTGAGTGAAGCTGGGCATGGCACGAGTCAGAGAAGGGTTGGAGGCTTGTTCTCGTGACTTAGAGTGCATTTGGGCTTGCCTGGATCGGTCTGGTGACCGATCAGGGAAGTTGATACGGTGCTCCTTCGTGGATCGGTCTGGTGACCGATCCAGCGATGACTGATCGGTCTGGTGACCGATCAGGGAGTATGCGTTTCACTCACTGAATGACTCCTGATCGGTCTGGTGACCGATCAGGGAGTATGCGTTTCACTCACTGAATGACTCCTGATCGGTCTGGTGACCGATCAGGGAGCTCACAAGTGGGTTGAGTTCCCTTGCTGATCTGCTCCTGATCAGTCTGGTGACCGATCAGGATCACTGTGCAGATCATTCTGGTGAACGATCCAGCATCGCAGGTTCCTCTCTATGACCAATCAGGATGGAGCCTGATTAGTCTGGAAGCATCCTGATCGGTCTGGTGACCGATCAGGCTGGAGCCTGATCGGTCCGGTGACCAATCAAGGATCATACAGTGGGTTTTGGGAACCTTACTGCTCGACTTCTGATCGGTCTGGTGACCGATCAGGGATACTGTTCAGATCGGTCTAGAGAACGATCAAGTGTCACGAAATTCTCCTTATGACCGATCAGGATGGAGCCTGATTGGTCTGGGAGCAGCCTGATAGGTCTGGTGACCGATCAGGCTGGAGCCTGATCGGTCTGGTGACCGATCAGGAGCAGAACTTTAATTCAAATACGCTGTCAGAAGCTCTGATCGCGCTGTTTTCTCTGCCGATTCTCTGATACACTGCTGATATATGTTGATATGAGTTGCTAAGCTTTTATTGGAGTGTGCAGGCTTTACAGGGATTATTCAAACATTGGAGGAGAGTCAATGGGAGGCTTTCCTTGGAGCAGGTTTGGTTGTTTCCTTGTTTCAGGTCTCAACGGCGTCTGGAGAGCAGCTGACAACTGACGAAGGCTCAGCTGGAGAGGGTCTTCAGTGGACTTTGTGCTCAGGGAGTCAGGGGGCCAGGCTGTGGCTTCAGTGGATGCTGATGGAGAGCTTGATGATGAGAGCAGATGCTTAAGACGAGGCTGGAAGCAGAGGAGCGACAACGGGAAAACAGACAGGAACTTGAGGAGTTTGGCTGGGCTGTGTGTTGTGCTCTCTGTTGCTTGGTGCTTGAGCGTTCTTGTTTCATCTTTGTGAGCTATCCTTCTCTTAGTCTCGTGAGCTTATCTTGTATCCTATTGAGACGCTTGTGGAGAGGTTTCTCCACCGAGAAGGAGATGCTGTTTTATCCGGGTCACCGGGGCTTGATCTGCCGATGATCAAGGGAGCCCACCTTACGGGCATGCCAAGGAGTAGGGGCAAGTTATCCCCGAACCTTGTAAACGATCCTTGTTAGTGATCCTTGGTTTGTATTCTTTGTTTCTGCATTTCTGTTAAGATTGTTTCTCTTCGTATGCTTTGTTTCCGCTGCTGCTAACTTAAGTGCAGAGAAAGATTTCAAAAGAGGAACTTGTGGGTGTCTGGCTATATTCACCCCCCCCCCTCTATAGCCATCCGGGATCCAACATACTGTTAGTAGGAGCCCTAGAGCCAATTATGTGATGATTGACTAGGGACCTTTTGTATCATATTCTATCATTAATAAAGGCATGTTTGGTTATTATACTTATTTTATACTTGTGCCAAATAACTAAGTATAATAATGTCTTTGGGTAGTTGGTTCTTATCTACATCATATCGATTGGTTGAATCAATAGTGAGATAATGTAGAGAACACTACACTAAACTATTCCTAGTCAAGCATTAATATTCAAGGACAATATTAATGCATGGAGACTAGCATGTAGGTCAATTGATGACTTGAGCTCACAAGTCATGGATATGTGATATCAAGTTGACACATGGGTATACATTAGAGAATGTGTATTGAATTGACCCGCCATGAGAAAGTTTCATAGATTGTCATATGAGTGTCATAAACTTTCTCTTGTGACTATTAGTATGAATAGTCCTTAGACCTGAAGTTACTACTGTTCCCTACATGAGGAGTTATATACTTTGGTATTGTCAAACATCATCCGTAACAGGGTGGACTATAAAGGCGATAACTGGGTATATAATGAATTATGCGGAGGGATGAGAGTGATGTAGATGGGATCTATCCCTCCCATATGACGAGAGCGATATCTGTGGGCCCCTTGATCGAGTAGGACTACTAAAACGCATGATCATGCTCAAATGAGTCAATATGAGATATTAAACTCATTTGTTTGAGTGAGTCTACTTGGGGATCAAGAAACACAAAGATTGATCGAGGATGACATGGTCTATGCCTCATTGGTCAATCCAGATATCGAGGATAGAAGGACAAGGTCATACATTGTCATAGTCACGGAGGTTAAGTCGGATCTCGACTTTTCTTGTTACTTGGGTAGCAATAATGCATTGCTAGATGCCGCTCATTGCTTATGTGTCTAAAGTGGTTTAGCCGCATTGCCAACGTTACGAGAACCTATTGGGTCACACACTAAGGACACGATGCTTTGGGAGTTCGGGAGACCTAGTCGAGAGCTCGAGTCAGGAGCTCGGGAGACTTGGTCGGTAGACCTGGTCGGGAGCTTGGGAAACTTGGTCGGGAGCCCTGGTCGGGAGCTTGGGAGCCCTGGTCTGGAACTTATGAGATATTAATTCATTAAAGTGTTTAATGAATTAATAATAAAGGAAAAGGAAAAAGTTTCTCTTCATTGAATGAAGAGAAGTTGAAGAGTTACATGAGAAGATGTGCTCTTTATCGACTTTAATGAAGGGAAGTTAAAAGGACAAACACCTCTTCATATTCATGGGATGAGTATAGAAGAAGGACTTGTCATTTGGATGAAGGGGGTGTGCCATCTTTCCCTTCCTCTCTTCCTTCTCTTCTCCCTCTTGGCTTTGGGGTTCTTGGTGCTTATGCGAACTACCTCAAGTTGCTAGCACAACTAAGGTAGTTCTTCTCCGAAGTTGAGAGATCGTGTTCGTGTGGATACACATAGAGGCACGAACGCTTGAACGTGCAAGAGATCCGGTGTACCTTGGACGAGCGGGATAACCTAAAGGGCACGCATCAAAGGTATATCTATAAGATAAGTAGTTGTAGATCGACTTTGTACGAGTTTTTCTTCCGCATGGATCGCTCGAGGGATCTTGTTTCCGCTGCGTTTTTGTGTTTATGTCGCCGGGAGATCCCTACACGTACTTCATATCAAAAGACCTTTAGGTAAGTACCCTAGAACAACTCTTTTCAATTTTTGAGCTTCACGAATCTCGGTGTGTAGGGAAGAGCAGGAAAACATACAACATCGCTCAGAAATCGAGGAAAAACCAGGAGGAGTCATCAACGGACTATGAAAATACAATGGAGATGGTAAAAAGCCTTAAAAGTTTCATTTAAAAGGCTAATAAATTTTCAATGTTTCAGGGCAAATGGTGATCTCCAAAGAAACGTACAGTCTGATGCTATAACTACAAAGAGGAGGGTCATCTAAAAGAGCAGTGTTCCAAACTCAAGAACCAGCCAAAGAAGAAAAAGACGCTGAAAGCCACCTGGGACGAGACCTTGTCCGATGAATTGAAAATTGAAGAATACGCTGGACTTATACTAATGGTAAGTCATCAAAAGAAGAACACTAAAGAAGGGGGAGCTACATCAGAAGAAAGTAGCGACAAAGGGGGAGTCCTTTTCGAAAGCGATCCGGTAAGTGAGGTATATTTTCTCCCTCACGATCAATTATATTCTGGAATAAAAGCAATGCTTAACACACTGTAAATTAGAAAAGGAACATCGGGAATTGAAAAATGAAAAATGTTAATTTGAAAACAAATTAGTTAAAAATTATATTTGATTTTGCTGATACGACATTTTATTTTTTGTGAAACATTTTTTTTTTTTAATGAAAAATTTTTTAAAATTTGTATTGATGTTTTATGAAAAATGGAACAATTTGATCCTTAAAATTGAAAATCGTATATTAAACATCACAGGGGCCAACGTAGAAAAGTGTCCAAAAATTATATTCCTACTAAATTTTTAATTAACCTGATAGATAAGAATTTATTTTGGGTTCCTGATGTATTTCAAAATTAATTTTCAATCATTATATGTTTTAGTACTATCTAGAAACATACTAATATTTTTTGTCAATTTTTTATCACTCTTTAATATTTACCTTCTTTGAGAAATGGATATCAGTCGAATTTTACTTTGATAAAATCTTAATCATATTTTTTTTTCTAAATACACAAATATTTTTTTTACTTATTGTGATTTTTTAAGATTTTTTGAATATTTTTTCGAATATTCATGCTTTTTGTGTTCAAAATTTAAATTTTAAATTTTAAAAATACATTAATAAATTTATATTCGCAGTTCCGATTTTTTCGAATCTAGATATGATCAGTAGACTTAGTAAATTTTTTAATGAATTTTTTGAAGTGTTTTTGAATTTTAAATATTTATTCTTTCAAAATTCTACTATGTCAGTATTTGATTTTTTTTTGGACTTAGATAATATTTTTAAGTTAAACTTTTTTGTACAAGCTCAAATCTATTTTTGCTTATACAAAAATTTTCAGATTTTTCTAACATTTTTTATGAATTTTTTTATTGAAATTTGATTTATAATTTTAAATTTCGATAGAAAATTATTTTTATCAAATTTGATTTTTCTAGATCTACTCTTCATTTGTTAACCTTAATATAATTTTCTTCGAATTTTTTTTATAATTTCAAATTTTAAAAATTCAATCTTCAAGAATTTTAATATGTGAATATTTGATTTATTTTCGATCTCAAAATATTTATTTTATTCCGAAATTTTAACCTGTTATCAAATATTTTATTACACTTGCTCAAAATTTTCAAAAATTTTTCATCGAAAATATTTTGAAATTCTCCTTTTTTTTTCTTTTCCATTTCCCTACTCTTATTTTTGTCCCCCAATTTTTTGCTGTGATCAAACGGAGAGACTAGCTTATGTTCAGCAGGAGGTTGTAGTTTTAAATTGTAATATTTCTTTTATACTTAATTGTCTTAGTTAGTGTTATTTTTATTTTTAACCCTGACTGAACTTGGGTTGATGTATATCAAAAAGAGAGAGATTGTTGGTGCCCCAGTTGGTTTTGATGTGATCAACCAAATTAGGTTAGGTCCCGTTGTGTTTTTTTATCCCTTTGTCTAAGTGTGCAGTGTTGGATCGAGAAAACCGATAGAGGGGGAGTGAATATCGGAAATCGTTTTTCGGAAAACTTAGAGCAAGTACGCAGCGGAAATTAAGAATAACAACACAGAGACACGGTCGATTTTACTTGGTTCGGAGCCTGGGTCGACTCCTACTCCAAGGCCCACGGTCGTTGACCGTTTACTTTGGACAATTCTATATAAGGCGCAAATAGTTTACAAAAGATTATCACAGAATTAAGTACAATAAACTTAAATCGCTCTTTTACCGACGTCCGGGGTAGATCGACTTTTTTGGAGCAGCGGGACGTCGTCGGCTCGAGTTGGAAGGATTCCGAGGCGAAGCGCGAGAGCAGACGAGCGTAGAAGCGTTGATTGGAAGTCGTTGTTGAAGCTTGGGGTCGAGGGGCCTTTAAATAGCCCTGGGGGCGCCCGGATCGTCGGGGGCGCCCCCCCCCCCCCCCCCCATGTGGCATTTGATCCGACTTGATCTCGGTCAGCTTCTGATCCTTTGACTTCGGGATCAGCTTTGACCGGGGCGCCCGGAGCGCTTGGGGGGCCCGGGTTGACCGGGTCAAACTTTATCCCTTGCTTCGCTGGCTTGCGCTTCGATGCTTGCTGTTGGGGGCGCCCGGAGCGCTGGGGGCGCCCGGAAGCACGGGGGCGCCCGCAGGATGTACTGTCGAAGTGTGCTTTTTTACTTGTGTGTTTTGTGTTCACCTTGGGGGCGCCCGGGACACTCCGAGCGCCCTGGTCAGCTGTTGCCTCACTCCTTTGAGGCTCTCTGATCTGCAGACACTCGTTCCTTCGGTCCTGCATCCAGGGTTAGTCCAAAACACAACAAAACATTAAGTGGTTAGTTTATACAGCCTTAGCTGTCTTGGTTCTGACTTTGGGCCTCCAAAATGGAGCCCTAGGTCGAACCGACGCCTACTGTTCCCTCGACGGGGAACGCGTCATCACCTACTCCTCTCGGGAGAATGTACCTGATGCCAACCGCTCCTTTGGTTGGACTGTTGCCTGGCGGTCCTTTGCCAGGTCTTGGATACCGAGCTGTCCTTCGCCCAGTGCCTAGCATTCCTTCGCTAGGGCTTCAGTTCCAAGCTGTCCTTCGCCTGGCGCCTAACAATCCTTCGCTAGGTCTTTGTATCTTGGCATTCCTTCGCCAAGTGCCTAGCAGTCCTTCGCTAGGGCTTTTTATCCTGGCATTCCTTCGCCAGTGCCTAGCAGTCCTTCGCTAGGTCTTGGATACCAAGCTGTCCTTCGCCCGATGCCTAGCAGTCCTTCGCTAGGACTTTGTTTCCTGGCAGCCCTTCGCCAGGTGCCTAGCAGCCCTTCGCTAGGACTTTTTCTGCACACTTGAGTAACAACATTAGATCACAAATAGACTTAACTTTGAATCCTTTGCCAATATCAAAACAAGGTTCGATATGGTGCTTCCTGCACCAACATGCAGGAGCTTAGGAGCGGAGAAAGTCGAGCGTAAGACGTAGTGGACGAGAAGGATTGCACAAGGAATGAGCCGACGGGCTCGGTGTATCCGATGGATGTAGAAGTTGCGGAAGTGTACACCGATGGAGTGAGAAGGTCATGCGTGACGTCCGAGAGACGAGAAGCCGGAATGAAGGACGCTCGAGGAGCGAAAGGCCGGAGTCGGGTTCGGGTGAGCCTAACTCTGGGTTGGCCAGAAATCACCCAAGAAGACACGTTGGAGACTGGTCAACAAGTTGCTGACCAAATATCACTCGAGCACCCTTATGTATAGGGGCGCCCGAGAGCAGCTTTTATCCACCTAACTAGTCGTTTGCGAACGTTACGCATCGGATAATGCACAAGTCACGTGTCAGACGCTCTCAACCACTCGACGCTCCTTATAGTGCCACGCCAGCAATCAGATAGAATTGATCGGGCTATAAATATGCCCCTAGAGCTTAGTTCTAAATTATCCATCAAAGCATACAAATTTTTTCTTGTTTTTAGCTTCTGTCTTATGCTACAAAGTTTGTTAAAGGCTTCTCCGCCAGAAGAAGATTTTATTAGTGAGCTTCAATCATCTTGGATTAGTAATCACCTAAGTTGCAACCATGTAACTTCTTATGTCTAGCCTTTTAGTAGTTTAATTAAATTTATTGTTGCAACTAATCTGAAATCTTTGTGAGCTGCACAAATGATTTATTTTATTTTACAAGGGCAATTCACCCCCTCTTGTCGGTCCACATCGATCTCATAAAAAATACCGTTGTTAATAGTTTTTAACGATAGTATTGCATATTGTCGTTAATGATAATAACGATAGGATTATATACCGTCATTAATGGCAATAACGATGGTTATATATATCATTGTTAATATACCGTCGTCAATGACAATAATGACGATCATATGTATCATCATTAGTAATTTAACATCGTTTAACGATTGTTGAATCTACAACGACGGTCAAAAATACCATCGTTATAAATGCTCGTTTCATTGTTGTAGAGGTGTTTTCTCATTGTTATTACATATACGCGATTCATATTTAAGACCTATTAAAATATTAACTAAAGATGAAATATATATATTCTATAAATATATTAATAAATGTTAATAAAAATAAAAAATAAAAAATAAAAAAAAATTTATTTGAATTGATCATATACATAATCTCAAATTCCCGAATCAAAATATTTCCAAGGTGGGTAACCTATCTAGGCTCCATATAGACAGCTCACCTTCTATCATTTGTTTTCAAAATTGAATAAAGTTCAAAGATTAAATGAAAGAGTGGAGACTAATATTGTCCGTACGTTTAAAATTTAAAGATTAAAATAAATAATAATAATAATAAATCAAAAAGAACACTAGATTAAAAAACATCATTAGAAATGTAATCTCATTTCGGACTAAGATATGCGAGGTAAAAACAATTTCAGTTAAATTTTCTATTGATTTTGTAAAATGCATATGGATGTATTAACAATGAACTCTAGATTTTGATAAACATTGTTAACATTTGATACTTTCATTTTGACTAAACATTGTTAACTCTAGATGTTACTTGACTGACATTGCACTACCTAACTCTAACTTATTAACTTGAATGATATTCGTGAAGACTTTTGTCAATATATAGTCAGGAGAGACTATTGGTGATAACATGAAAGAGGTCCATGAGTGAAGTCTTTTAGTAAAAAAAAAAAAAAACTTGGTTTTAACTATTCTTACATTCATACAATCACTTAATTGTGTGAATGTATTTGGCATCATTCATTGTCAGAAAATTGTTGGTGTTGACAATGTTTCAACATTTTAGTTGATAATTAAAATATAATGTTAAAAAATTATACAGACCGCTAAAAAGATATAATGATCATTGCATAATAAATTTCATTGATATTTGATTTTTCTCCAACATTTCTTGAACAATCATAATTCATTATCATTCTCATAATTTATCAATGGTACATGCATGAGCTAATTATCTTAGCTAACTAGTACTAAATCTATTTATCCTTATCTTAATTGCTACCCAAACTTTGTTATACATTTTGTCTATCATTTGAAAATAGAAATTCCTCCATTCTTTCTTGAACAACAAGATGATAAACACACCCCATAATCCAGTAACATATCCTACAAAGATGCCAAGGTAAAGTGATAACAACTGTGATGTATTATTCTGATACCCTTCAGGTGTCAAATTATTTCCATTATAATCAGAGCAATTCTTGTGGATGACATCTCCACACAAATAGGCATTTCCTTTGTAAATTGATGCATCTTCTAGTGTCTGAAGTTGATTTCCTGAAGGAATTCGCCCTGATAAATTGTTGTAAGAAAGGTTCAAATGGCTTAAAGCAGTCAACGTTGACAAACCTTGAGGAATAACACCAGACAAATTGTTAAATGACAAATCCAGAGTTTCCAATGATATCATCCCACCAATAGTATATGGAATCTTGCCTTCTAAATTGTTCCTTGACAAATTCAATGTTTGAAGCCCGGCTAAAGATCCTACTGTTGTAGGAATCTCACCGATAAGACTATTATTTGAAAGATCTATATTCTTCACCAAGTAGAGAGTGGATGAAAACGTATATTCATTTCCCTTGGTGACAATTGATACACTGTCATATTCTCCAATCAAAACATCTTGCACTCCTGTTCCAGGTAAAAATGAAAGAGACAGTATTGCTCTGCTTGTGGATGCCAATGCACTGAGCTTACCAAAGGAGTATGGTATATCCCCTGATAAGTTATTATTGGCAAGGTCAACAATTTGAAGATTTTTTAATTTCCCGAGATTTGAAGGAATAATGCCAGAAAATACATTTGATCGTAGTCTGAGAATAGTCAATTGTGGCAAGCTTTGTCCAATCCATTTAGGTATTCTTCCAGAGAATTTATTATCAGCAAGATCAAGAACAACTAACCCACTGCAATTTTGTAATGACAATGGAAGATGTCCACCAAGATTATTATTGTTCAAATGCAAAGACTGTAAACCAATCAAGTTTCCAAGAGACCTCGGAATCTCCCCGACGAGCTTGTTGTTTCCCAAATGAAGAAGATAGATGCTCGTATTTGCTTCCTGCCAACACTTGGGAATCTCACCGGATAATTGATTGTTGGATAAATCCAAGCGACCAAGTTGTTTCAAATTACAAAAATAAGACGGTATGCTCCCATTAATCTGATTATTTGACAGAAGTAACTGAAATTCTTCTGAGTCAAAGGAGCTTTGCCATGGAGAAAAATTAAAGGAAGTTGATGGTAATGGCCCTGAGAAGTTATTGAAAGATAGGTCAAGAGCCGAGATTTGAGTGGGCCAACGAGGTACAAGTCCTTCCAGTTTATTATAACTCAGAACCAACACATAAAGTGTTGACATGCTCGCTAAGGATGGCGGCAGACTACCACTAATTTTGTTATGAGAAAGATCAATAAACCAAAAGGTGGCAGACGAAATATTCCAAAACCAACTAGGCAAGTTGTCCTCGATGTTTGTATTTGACAAAATCAACTCAGACATGGATTTCTGTGAGCGAAACCATAGTGGAAACCTAGGACCCACTATACAAGAGGCCAAATGAATAGTATCTAGTTGAAAAGGAGGGACCCAGTCATAGTCTAATGAAATGGTAAGTTGAGAGTTTTTTTCCAAGGTTAAACTCTTTAAGTTGGTTAGGTTTTCAAGATGGGGTTCTGAGAGGACACTCGCTAGAGAGTTATAGGAGAGATCTAGTACCACTAAGTTGGAAAGCTTTCCAATCTCAGTAGGTATGGGACCTGAAAGTGAATTAGAAGAAAGGAAGTTACTTCTTAGATTAGTCAAGTTTCCAATTTCAGTAGGTATGGAGCCTGAAAGCGAATTAGAAGAAAGGTCCAGAGTTGTCAGACTAATCAGGTTCCCAATTCCTATAGGTATTGAACCAAAAAGAAAACTTTCATAAAGTTTCAGATCTGACAGTTTGGTGAGTTTCCATAACCAATCAGCTGGCAAAGTGGAGTTGAAGTTATTGCCACCAAGATCAAGAATGATAAGAGAAGTGAGGTTTAGATGAGAATTAAATGAAGAGGGGATGTAATTAAGTTCACAGCGATGCAAATAGAGTTCTTCCAGGGAAGGGAGTAGGTTGACCTCTGACAACCAATTCTTGGAGACCTTACTGAGATTTACCAAGTTCAGATTCAGGTATGTCAAAGAAGAGAGACCTGAGAGCCAATCCAAACGATGGGCAACTGCACCAGCATACGGCCTCGACTGCAGACCAAGATGGCAAAGGCTTGACAAATTACCAAGTTGAGATGCAATCACTCCAGAAAAATTGGACCAATAAAGCTCAAGATACTTGAGCTTTCGAAAAGAGCCAATAAAATATGGGATTGGAGTGCCTTCGAAGTCGTTCCTACTTAGATCCAACCGCTCTAACCGAGTCAAGTTCAACAAAGAAGGACTCAGTATCTCACCTCGCAAAGCATGCTCATCGCTATCCTCGTTCGAAAGGTTGAGCTCCACAACATGCTGGCCTCCGAGCAAACTTGCGTTGTTGGTCTTGCATACGACGCCACTCCATCTGCAACAGTCTATTTGTGGAGACCACGAGGCCAAACGGTGGGAAGGATCTTTGACGTTGGCTTTGAAGGCGAGCAGGGCGTCCCGCTCGACTTCCGAGCAGCCTCGTGTAGGCGTTGCTACTGCTTCTTCTATGAAAGAAAAGGCAAGGCTCATAAGCCCACAAAACATAATAAAAGAGTAGTAGAATGAGTTGGGAGGCATAGCCTTCATCGAATCTGGTAGACTACTTGCTGCTTAATTTCTTGAAGGGGAATTGCAGCAGCTTATGTTTAATATTTATGGGCATCATCTCAACCTATCCTTCTTAGTGCTTCAGCATCGGCGTTCTTACGTCACGCTGTAACATGGATGAGGTGTTAAAACCGATGCCATCCATGCGTTATAACAGCATGCATTTGAACGCGAAGTTCATTTCGTTGGACGCGTTCAATATATAAAAAAAGGGAAATGATTTGAAAAGTGAATTTGGGAGAGTGAAAATTATAGTGAATGACTTACAGTTAATGTGTACATGTTCGATTGTCGATCGGACACCACCGGCGGCCTCTGATTGCCGTCCCGAATCAAACTATACCTTGGGAGGACGGTGAACTCGTCAGGATCGCCGGCAACGGTGAACCCATCGAAATCGACGGTTAATGATGCGAGATCGCAATTGTGGCGATCCCCGACGGGTTCACCGTGCCCCCCAGGGTATAGTTTGGTTCGGTGCGGCGGTCGAAGGCCGTCGGTAGTGTCCGATCGACGATCGGACGTCGGACGTGCCGTCGATTGACGGTCAAAATTTTTACTAAGGCATTCACTTCACTGTACGTATCATTACTCATAAAAAAAAATAATATGGATTTCAGAGGTGTGAGGGTGCGCCACGCCCACCCCATACCCCCTGTGGTTCAAAAACCATCCTATGTGGTTCAAAAATGGATTCTCATCTATATGTTTTTTAAAAATTAAAAATTAATTTAAGGGCTATTTTAATACCATTGAATTAAAATATTTAAACTGTTAGTAAATTTATACCACGATTAGATAACTATTATTTAATATAAAATAAATATAAAGATGAATTAGTGGATGATGAGATTCACAAATAATGAATGTTAATGTTAAAATAAATATGAGAGAATAAATATATTAATATGATGTGTATATGATATGTGACCCTATAAATAATGAGTATTAATGTTAAAATAAATGTGAATGAATGAAAATATTAATATAATATATATGTGACATATAAATCTTTAGATTTACATGATGTAAATCTAAAGATTTAGCTGTCACATATATATTATATTAATATTTCATTCATTTATATTCATTTTAATTTTAATATTCATTATTTATGAGAGATTATATATATATATATATATATATATATATATATATATATATATATATATATATAAAAGATAATGAATATAGATGCACTTATCTCAACCTATCTTCACTCTATGATATTTCCTCTACTTTGTGTGACTCCAAGATGCACTTATCTCAACCTATCTTCACTCTGTGATATTTCCTCTACTTTGTGTGACTCCAAGAGTGTACTATTTTCCACTTGGCGTGTTCCACGGAGAACTAGTGCATAGGCATAGCCTTCCTCGAATTTGGTAAACTACTTGCTGCTGCTTGTTTTTTGTTTTTTTAAAACGCATCTAACTTTATATCCGATTAATAATGATCCCCGTCAATAAATATATTTCATTAAGATTTTTAAAAATATTTTTAAAATCATGTTAAAAATAATTTTAAATATGATTTATAAGTTAAATACACATGACTTATATAATAATTTTTCCCATGATCGACCAACAATTATTCATTTATTTTGATAAAATTAAAATTCAAATAGATGTATTAAATCAATATCTTAAACTTTGTTCATCGCTTAAACATGTTACTTGTGTCTAATATATCTCAATAAAAAATGATAGACAATGTGAATTTTCAACGTGAATGATATAACATTCCAATTGCAACGATCTTTGACGGGTTCACTATGCCCCCCAGGTTACAATTTTATTCAGGGTGGCGGCCTAAGGTCGTCGTCGATGTCCAAGCGGCAATCGGACGTGTCAGGGGCGGAGCCACACCTGGACTAGGATGGGCTCCAGCCCCACCCACTTCTCTCACGCAATATATATATATATATATATATATATATCATTCTTGACTTCTTCAATAACACGCTAGTGCGCAGGATAGCAACTTTGCTTGAGGTCAAACAGCTAACAAACAATCAACTACTCCATCATTTCAACTATCAAGTGAAATTTAAATAAGAAAATGACAAAGAATCGAGTTAATTTGTTCTCAATCAATTAGCTAGCAAGACTGCAAGACCAAGATATATATCTGAACGTGCCAAACAAGTTTAGGAGATATTGAGTATTGCTGAGTTCAAGATGAAAACAAACAAACAAAACAGAAACATACAAACAGAATGCAAACAACATAATTTAAAAGAAATATGTCAGGTTCAGGGATAAGGATTATAGTGACCATTTAATTGATGCAAACAACTCTACAATTGGTCATTTGTATCATTTCATTGGTAGATAGTCTTAATTAGTTGAATGGATAAATGCAAACAGCATAATTTAAAAGAAATATGTCAGGTTCAGGGATAAGGATTATACTGACAATTTAATTGATGCAAACAACTCTATTATTGGTCATTTGTATCATTTCATTGGTAGATAGTCTTAATTAGCTGAATGGATAAAAATAGAGAATATATATAATTAAGCTCAGGGAGTCATGGGCCAAGATTTATACAAATATCATTGACTATTTGTTAATATAAATTTAAAGGGAAAAAACTATGTTAATCAAGTGTTCAAATAGCATGAATCTTTCATCTTAGTAGTGTGATTATGAGAAGACAATTACTCATCCATAAATGAATTATATGTATTCGAATGAATATAACTCTGTTGCACCGATTAACTCCCCATCACACACATCTGTTGCACGTCGCACGCAGCCATTTTTTGTTCTTCTTCACAACCACAGGTAAGATGGAAAAGATTTTAATTTCTATTATAATATCTTCAATCATAGTTAGCGCCATCTAACTTGAGAGTCTGGCTACGCCCCTGGGACGTGTGCACGAAAAGTGTCACGTCATTCACGTTGAGTTTCACGCTATAATTTCACGCTCTTCATCATAGCTCATATCTCTAACTAGCCATTTTAAATTTGATCATCTTATATAAAATGTCAACTAATATCCTTAATCACAAGAAATTAACATAATGCATGACAATGACTATGATATACATCAAATATATATTTTTCAAAAGGAAAACTATCATAACTTAATGATGCATATATGACATGGTATGTACCATTTCTCATGACAATATGAATGATATAATATGATATCATAGCATATAATAAAGCGTACAAACGTGGTAGTTGTAGCGTAAAGTAACTACCTAGATTTTCATCTCAAAGTGATCAACTAATCGCTAAACCAAATTACAAATGTGACCTAGGTGGCCCTATCTCGTAGCATGTGTCAAAATCCAAACTTGGCACAATTTAAACTCTTCCAAGATAAGAGTTGAATTTTCATTTTTAAGATATTATAATATCTTAAAAATACCTTAAAGTGTCAACTTTAATATAGTTGGGTTAACTAGCCTTTCAATTAGAGTTGACATACTCTAAACTCATTTAGTGTGAAGAGATCACACTGTTAGAAACCCAATATTTATTGGTGCTCCTTGAATATATTAGGTATTCACTAGGGATAACTTTCCTAGAAACCTTCTTAATGACTTTTCTAAACTTCTTAGAAACCTTAGTCATACTATAGTCTCCTCAAGGTTAATATTAGAGATGACTTCTTTTGTAATCTTGACTCGACTCATAGACCTAGGATTAGTTCCATAGCTATATGAAATTCTATGATATGACAGGATATTATGAGGTACAACCATTAAATAATAAATAAATAATCAGAGTTAATTAAGGAATAACCTTTAGAATTTTTAGAATTTTTTATGGAATTTAAAGGAGCCTTTTTATATCTTATGCAGATAAACGAGAGAGTAGAAAGCCTATTTCAGTTATTCTAATTAATTGAGGAAATATTGATTTTTCAAAATTCTTTTAATTATTTTTTCTAAACCTAAAATCCTCATTCGCCCTCTCTGACTCTCGATCAACCTATCCCTATCACACCGACTCCTTCATCCACGCCGAGCGCCTTCTCCCGACCCTTCTCCATCGCCCGTCGATGCGACGATGCCCTCCTCTTGTGACCTCGTCTCATTGTTGGCCACCAATCAATCAAGCCCCTCTTTTCCCGATCCCCATCGCGGTCGCCGCATCATCCTTTGCCTGTTGTCGCCATCGTTGGAACGCCCAAGATGACACCAAAGAACCGAGGGTTGCCACACCCTCACATTTGCGATCCCCAAGCAGCAATGACTGTTGTTACAAGCAGGGGTAGATCCAAGATTTTGGATTGAGGGGGGATGCATAATGAAAATCATCTACTCCTTTGAATCCAAAAACTATCTAAAGACACTTACCAAGAACCTAAGCACAATCTTAAACACTTAAATATTTTTTTTAAAAAAAGAATGGCTAAATTAGCATTTATAGTCCTTGGTACAAAAATCTAATTGTAAATTAGTCTCATGTCAAAGAACAAACCATGAAATTAATGCACTTTCAAGTAAGTATCAAATACAACTAAAAGGAATTCAACATTCTTTTGAAGTCTTATATACTCACATTTCTAGTAATTTCTCTCTCAATATATATCATTAATGCACCTGAGAGAAAAACATCCTCCATTTTGCTCCAAATCCTTGTTTTCATGATATTCATCATAGAAAATGATGGTTCTGTGGTAACAGTGGAAACTGGAAGAGTAAGCACAAGTACAATCCTATAAATATGAAGTTGTATATAATAGATTTATTAGTCTTCACCAACCATTGACGTAATTCTAAATTAGTTGAAAGATTTTTGTAGTCGATCCTTTTGACTATTGATAGAGTTGAATAGCCCGTGGCAGACACGTGGGATAAAGAAGCTTTGTCTTAGTGACTCCCTTTTTCAGAGCCCTCGAGACACTCTCGGAAAGATGAGCCTCTAGGGCCCCCCTCGGGAGACAAGGTCTGGGGAGTCAACCAGAAGATCCCTCCCGGGATCACCCCGGTAGGTGGGGTCCCGAGGCCACCTCGGGGAACTATAACGCCTGCGATCACCCGAGCCAGAACACCCCGAGACCACCTCGGGGAAGCGGAGCTCGAGCTACTTTTGACATCAAATAACGGTTCTCCCCCTCCCTCACGGATCTATGGATAAGCGTCCTCACTAGCACGGAATCATCATAACCCTTAAATGTCACAACGGGTCGAAATGTAATGACGACGTAGACCGTTTCAAAGGCTATCCAGTAACCGCCGAAAGAGGAGGAGGACGTGGCATAAATCATGGGGACGTAGCAAAGTAGAAGAGGCCAGTATAAAAGGTACCCTAACCCCTCTGGTAAGGGGGTTAAGCATTCTCGACAACTCACACTCTTTTCTGTCTTACACCTTTCTCCATTGAGGTACTGACTTGAGCGTCGGAGTGGGCTCTGTTGGACAACCTCCACCGTGTTCCCCTAACGCTCGTGTTGATCTCGCAGGGCGCAGAGTTCCTCCCCTCCTGTCAGCTTCAACGTGGGCAGAACCTCAGTGACTGGCCATCGTCGTCGACTCCTTTCAGAACAAATTTGACGCCGTCTGTGGAAAACCAGCAAAGCACCTGAAGGATCACCGATGGAAGGATCGTAAGGACAACCCATTGTCCTTACAAGGGAAGAATTCGATCACCTGGTGGCTAACGCCATCAAAGAAGCGCTTGAACAACAATAAGTCGAGCAGGTTGCCTCGTAACAACGGGTTCATGCGTGGGAGGAGATTCCTAGGGTCTCCATCTCGCACTCGCGAAGATCCATCACCCAGGTGGGATGACGAGATGGAGCGACCCCAGGTCCTCGAAGAGAGTCTCCTGAAGATATTGAGAAGGCCCGCTCGGTGACCTCTAGCGCGCAGAGGCACGAAGAGGGACAAGGGAAGAAGGAAGAACCTAAGACCTCCCTTAAGGTTGCCGCTACTCCTTTCTCATTTGAAATTGTTGAAGACCCCATGCCGAAGCAATTCCGCGGGCCTGGGATTGTCGATTATGATGAGAAAATGGATCCTGAGGATCACGTTTGTAAGTTCGAGAACGCAGCACTCTTGCACCAATACACTGACGGTGTAAAGTGCCGGGTGTTCTTGAACACCCTGTCAGGAGCAGCCCAACGGTGGTTCCAGAGGCTGGCGCAATGGTCTATCAACTCCTTCACGGAGTTCAGAACCGTCTTCCTCCACCATTTCGCCAGTAGTCATCGATACCAAAAGACGACACTTATCTGTTTGCCCTCAAGCAGAAGCCTAAGGAGCCGCTCAAGGAGTACATCCAGCGATTCAACCGGGTGGCCCAGGACGTGCCCAGCGCCACGTCTGAAATCCTTGTCAGTGCCTACACCCAAGGGTTGGCCGAAGGGGACTTTTTCCGATCCCTGGTAAAAAAGCCCCCAGTTAGTTTCGACAACCTGCTGGGACGTTCTGTTAAGCACGTCAACGTGGAAGAGGTACAATATGCCCGACACAAGGAACCAGTCGGAGATCTCCCTCCAGCGGTGCCCCGGTCTGAAAGGAGGGAGCCCCCACCTCCAACTTGAGGAAAAGACCTCCATCTCGGAAAGGACCAGTGGGTGGGTAGGCGCAAGCTGGTTGAGACGGTGGACACCGAGCAGCCGGAGCCGTTCCCAAAGCACTGCAGCTTTCATGGCAGCTCCACACACTCCACTGAGGAGTGTCATGCCCTGAAGAAGAAGTTTAGTGAAGAGGCAGACACTAGACCTCAAAGAAAATGGAATAAGTCAGGGTATCGCCGAAGATTGCCAAGGCGAAGATTCTCCCCTCGGCGGCAACAGGCTGGAGAAAACGAGGCCCGACATCGCTCTCGATCACGATCACGAGGAAGGAGTCGGGGACCCGCGCCCCGAAGATCCCTCTCCTTAGAAAGAGATCCTCAAAAGGGCAAGACCCCTATGCGCGGCCCGCCCTCCGGGCATGTGGGAGTCATCTACGCAGGACCTACTGGAGGGGACTCTAACCGGGCAAGTAAGTCTCATACTCGGCGACTGAAAAATTACTCCATTGGGACCAGCCGGAGTCAGGAGCTCGGGTCTACAATATCTTTTGGACCAGCCGACCTGGAAGAAGTGGAAGCTCCCTATGAAGACGCCTTAGTGATCATAGCTCGTATTGCTAACTACGAGGTTAAGTGCATCTTCGTGGACACGGGGAGTTCCGTGAACATCCTGTACAAGGCAGCTTTGGACCAGATGCGATGAAGATGAACTGCTCCCAGTCTCAACCCCACTGTTCAGTTTCACGGGGTATCGAGTACAGTCGGAAGGGCAAATCACCCAATCACTCTCCTTAGGCAGCGACAGGCTTGAAAGGACCAGGAGGACTCCCTTCTTGATCGTGGACGCTCCCTCTTCCTACAACGCTATCCTGGGTCGTCCAGCGCTCAGCGTTTTTCAAGCGGTGGTCTCTGTCTACCACCAGAAGATAAAATTTCCCGTAGGTGATCGAGTGGTTGAAGTCAAAGGAGACCAGCTGGTGTCTCGGCGGTGCTATAGCGGGGAAGTTAGAACAGAGTCACGGAAGAACCCAAGGGGTCTTGAAGGCTAGCTAAAGGAGACGATCATGCACAGAGATGGGGACAAAAGGCTTGAGAGGCCAGAGCAGGCCAACCATCTCTGACCCTTCGGGTCCCGGTAAAATTTGCATTGCAGATTGTGTACCCACCTATGTCTTTTTTTTTACTGCCTTGCAGCGAATTCGAATAATAGAGGAAGGGGCCTTCTCTAAGCTACTAATAAACTACATAAGAATAAAAACCCTAATGTCTCGCGGTGCTGCGGATGCCCAAGGTACTTAGGCTTGGTCTGGGTTGCTACACCCGACCAAGTACCCAAAACCCTAATATCTCGCGGTGTTGCCGATGCCCGGGTACTTAGGCTTGGTCTGGGTTGCTACGGACTCCCAACCATGGACAAAAACCCTAATGCCTTACGGTGCTGTGGATGCCCGAGGTACTTAGGCTTGGTCTGGGTTACTACACCCGACCAAGTACCCAAAACCCTAATACCTCGCGGTGGTGCGGATGCCCGGGGTACTTAGGCTTGGTCTGGGTTGCTAAGGACTTCCAACCAAGGACAAAAACCCTAATGCCTCGCGGTGCTGCGGATGCCCGAGGTACTTAGGCTTAGTCTGGGTTGCTACACCCCACCAAGTACCCAAAACCCTAATACCTCGCGGTTGTTGATGCAGTCTGACCCTGATTATTGTTTTGGTGTTGACACCGATTTTAGTTTAGGTTGATTATGATTCTGATTATGATGATGATTAAGTCCTGATTAGTGATTAGGCACGGGTTGATTGAAATCCTAACCTGGAGGGTTAGGTGTGAGAAATCCCGGTGAGTGAAGCCGGGTCCTGGTGAGTGAAGCCGGGTCCTGGTGAGTGAAGCCAGGTGTTGAAAAGTCCTAATTCGGAAGAGGTGGGTGAAAAGTCCTAGCTTGGAGGGCTAGGTAAAAAGTCCTAACTTGGAGGGTTAGGTGCAAATTCCCATCCTGGAGAATTAGATAAAAAAGTCTTGGCTTGGAGGGTCAGGTGCCTAGCTTGGAGGGCTAGGTTGGATGAAGTTCTAACTCGGAAGGGTTGGGTGAAAAGTCCTAGCTTGGAGGGCTAGGTGAAAAGTCCTAGCTTGGAGGGCTAGATGAAAAGTCCTAACTTGGAGGATTAGGTGCAAATTCCCAACTTGGAGAGTTAGATGGAAAACCCTTAGCTTGGAGGGCTAAGGTGGATGGAAACTTAGCTTGGAGGGCTGAGTTTGAGTCCCTGGATCGGTCAGGTGATCAATCAGGGATTCTGGCACGCTGCTCCTTCGTGGATCGGTCTGGTGACCGATCCAGCGATGACTGATCGGTCGGGTGACCGATCAGGGAGCACACAGTAAGGTTGGGAACCTACAGTGCTGCTCCTGATTGATCGGGTGACCGATCAGGGAGTATGCGTTTCACCCATTGACTGACTCCTGATCGGTCTGGTGACCGATCAGGGAGCGAGCAGTGAGGTTGAGTTCCCTTGCTGAACTACTCCTGATCGGTCTGATGACCGATCAGGATCACTGTGAAGATCGTTCTGATGAACGATCCAACTTCGCGGGCTTCTCACTAAGATCAATCAGGACGGTTCCTGATCGGTCTGGTGATGACCTGATCGGACTACTGACCGATCAGGTGACACCCTGATCGGTCAGTTGACCGATCAGAAGGCTTAGCCTGCGAAACTCAGAAATCGCCCAATATAAGGGTGGATCGGTCCGGTGAACGATCCACGACCTAGGATCGGTCTGGTGATCGGTCCAGGAGAATCTCAAAGAAATCACGATTTCTGATTGAGCGTTGGGGATCGATCAGGACAAAGCCTGATCGGTCTGGAACCAGCCTGATCGGTCTGGTGACCAATCAGGAGGCTCTCTGATCGGTCGGGTGACCGACCACTTTAATTCAAAATGCACTGTTAGACGCTCTGATCGCGTCTGACCATATCCGATTCGCTGCTGTTTGTCTCTGATATTTGATTTACTGCGTGATTTGCTGCTCTAACAGTCTGATTAAGTTGCAGGTGACAGGGGAGGATTCAAACACTCAAGGAGAGGTCAATGGAGGCTTTCCTTGGAGCAGGTTTGTCCGTTTTCCCATCCCAGGTTGCAACGGCCGAGCTGCAGACTGGAGCTGAGACTGGAGCTTAGCTGAAGGAAGCTCAGTGAGTCCAGAGATAGCTCAGTGGAAGCTAGCGTTGGCAGATGAGTAGCTGGGAGCAGAAGGGATGTTGTCACCTGGAGCTGTGTGGAGAATGAAAAGGGCGGAAGTTGGCTTCGTGGAAGCAGAAGTTCGAAAAACTTGTTCTTGCCGTGCCTTGAGTTCTCCACAACGTGCTTGCTGTGTTCTTGAAGTCTTCTTCACTTTTGAGCAAGCAATTGAGAAGCAATCATCCATTACTTGAGCGCTTGAAGGAGAGAACAAGAAGCTTGGAGTCCGACAGTGGGAAGACACGAAGAAGGGTTCTTGCGTGAGATCGCCACTGGGTGGAGCTCAGGGAAGCTTGCTGTGTTTTTGTCCTTGCTAAGTGTTTGAGTAAGATCCTTCTTGTTGTTTCTTTGTGCTTAAACTATATCCTTGTTTGAAACACACTGTGGAGAGGTTTCTCCACCGAGAAGGAGGTTGCTGAATTATCCGGTGTTAACCGGGGCTTGATCTGCCGACGATCAAGGGATCGCCCACCTTAAGGGCACGCCAAGGAGTAGGGGCAAGTTATCCCCGAACCTTGTAAAATCTCCTTGTTAGCGATCTTGCTAATCTTGCTAGTTAGTTTTCTGTTTTAGTTTCTGCACATTCTGTCTTCCATACTTCCGCTGTGCTACTAACAACTTCAAGTGCAGAAACTTGCTAACTCTTCAAAGTAAAAGTGATTGGCTATATTCACCCCCCCTCTCTAGCCATCTCGTCACCAACAAGTGGTATTAGAGCTTGGGGCTCTGTTAACGGATTAACAACCGAGAGTCAACAAGATGGCCATGGGAGGAGAAGGCTACAGCACAAACCGACCTCCACTCTTCGACGGCACAGATTTTCAATATTGGAAATCGAAGATGGAGTTTTATTTGAAGACAAACATGAGCATATGGTTCTCGGTCAAAGAAGGTTTCATCCCTCCAAGAGATGTTGAAGGAAAAGATCTCGATTTCTCAAGTTGGTCGGCTGAGCAAATAAGAATGAGTGAAGCAAATGCCAAAGCAGTGGTCACTTTGCAATGCGGGTTGACCAAGGAGGAGTTGATCAAGGTGGGTCCTTTTACAAGTGCTAAAGATCTATGGAGCAAGCTCATTGAGCTCCATGAGGGAACTCAAGATACAAGGACTGCCAAGAAGGACCTCCTTCTCAGCCAACTTCAAAACCTCACCATGGGAGAAAATGAAAAAGTAAGTGAACTCCATGGACGGTTTAAAGAAGTGTTGAATGGTCTCCACTCCATTGATGAAAAGATAGAAAACAGAGACCTAGTGAGGTATGTACTCAAAGCCTTCCCTAGGAATACTTTGTGGTCATCCATGGTGGATGCTTACAAGGTTTCCAAGGACTTATCTTTTGTTAAGTTAGAGGATTTGTTTTGTGAGATGGAGCTGTTGGATCGGGTTGGACCGGCTAGAGGGGGGTGAATAGACGGGAAAAAAATTTATAAAAGTCGAGGCACTCGTCTTTAAAAAAGAAACTTGGTTGCAACTGAGAACGTTGCTTCCAAGGCAGTAGACGCTCAATAAAAATCTCTTTGTGGCGGAGAAGCCTTACAAAAATAGCACGCTAGACTTTTAGGGAGTTTACAAGAGAATTGAATTAATTGAATGAATTAAAAGGTTGAAACTCTAAGTCTATTTATAGCCTAAGAGAATAAATCTGGATTGTTGATTGTTGATCACTTTTCTCTTGGTCGTTGATCCATGGATGTAATCTGGATGGT